>VYZP01054789.1:0-27074 GCA_013400635.1 Hypocryptadius cinnamomeus
CCCAGGAAATGTCATTATCCCAGTGCCACAGGAACACCCCAGGAGATGTCATTATCCCAGTGCCACAGAAGTGTCCTCAGGCAATGTCTCTACCACAGTGCCACAGAAATGCCCCCAGGAGATGCCACCATCCCAATGACCCCACCAAAACCAGCTGCAATCCTCCTCCCCTGGCATGGAAGGAGCCCAGGACAGCAGTGATGGTGCTCCACAGCTGTGCCTCAGCAGGTCCCCAGCTGGTTGTCACCCCAGGTCCTCTGCAGGCAGCTTCTGGCAGAAGCCAAAGGAAATCCCCAGCACTGGGAATTCCCTGTCTCTTCTAAGCTGAAGGCTGCTGGAGAGCTGCACCAAGACCAAAGGTTTTGCTGCTGGACTGCCAGCCTTTTCCTGATGCTCTTGAGCAGGATGAGATCTGTGTCCCAGCCTGGAGGGAGCATTCCTGTGTGGCTCCCTGTGTGGCTCACACACATGAGGCTGCCTGGGTGTGGTTGAGCAGGGATTCTCCTGCTGCACAGCCCACCTTTGGCTCACCTGCAGCTGCGGGAGGGATTGGAGCCACTCCAGTGTTTGGGATCTTCAGAGGAAGCAGAACAGGCAGAAAAAGACACTGAGGGCCAGAGGGAGCTGGGAAAACTTGGCTGTAAGAACTGCTCCTGGCTGCAAACAAAAAAAGGAATGAAGCTTTGTGAATCCGGGGCCAGCACCTTTGGCTCAGGTGTGGTGATGCTCTTGGGCTGTACCTGAACCAGCCTGTCTGCCACAGCCCAGCCCTGCCCCAGCCTGGAAAATCAGCACCAGGCACAGCCAGCCCTTGCTGTCCCAGGGCAAAGCCTGGAAAAGAGCTGCTCTCCTTCCATCTCCCTGAATTTCTGGGTGCTCCTGAAGGACCATTATCATTTATAGCACATTTCCCCTAAGGATTGCCCTTCTGCTTCTCACTTCCTTCCTTTTCACACAATTCAGGCAAAGAGTAAGTCATAGTTTGCTAACCCAGGCAGGAAGAAATTGCTCTTATTTAGCCAAGGCTCTGCACCTTGGTGAATTCAGTGGCCTGGTCTTGGAGCAAAGCAAGCCTGGCCAGTTCAGCTGTAGGAAACCACCTCAGTATGTTTTGATCCCACTGCTGGTTCCCAAGGGACTCCTGGGTGAGGAGAGACTCTAAGGGTGGCCAGCTCCTCCAGCCAAACCTAGACCTCCCCCAGCTGCTCTGCAGAGCACCAGGCAGGGCTCTTCCCACCAGCTTCCTCTTCTGCAGAGAGCTCCTGTGTGCAGCTACGCCCAGCAGACGCAGAGCAGCTGCAACTTCCCCGTCCCAAAATCCCCCCAATTCACCCTGCAGGCAAAAGTTTCAATCCCATAAAATCATAGAATGGTGTGGGTTGGACCTTAGAGCCCATCCAGTGCCACTCCCCTGCCATGGGCAGGGACACCTTCCACAGTCCCAGGGTTTGGGACAAAGCCCCATCCAGCCTGGCCTTGGACACTGCCAGGGATCCAGGGGCAGCCACAGCTGCTCTGGGCACCCTGTGCCAGGGCCTGCCCACCCTCACAGGGAGGAATTCCTTCCCAATATCCCATCCATCCCTGCCCTCTGGCAGTGGAAGCCATTCCCTGTGTCCTGTCCCTCCATCCCTTGTCCCCAGTCCCTCTCCAGCTCTCCTGGAGCCCTTTAGGCTCTGGAAGGGGCTCTGAGCTCTCCCTGGAGCCTTCTCCTCTCCAGGTGAGCACCCCCAGCTCTCCCAGCCTGGCTCCAGGGCAGAGAGGTCCATCCCTTGGAGCTGTTGAGTAGCTCCACATCCTCCTGCTTTGACCCCAGGGCTGGACACAGCTCTGCAGGTGGGGTCTCACCTGAGCAGGGCAGAGGGAGAGAATTCCCCCTTTCCCTGCTGCCCAGGCTGTGGGATCAGCCCAGCACATGGGGATTTTCTGGGCTGCAGTGGCTGGGTCCTGCTGAGCTTCTTAACAAGTCTTTCTCCTTAGGGCTGCTCTCCATCCATTCCCCACACAGCCTGTATATCTGTATTATTTCTGTATTTCTGTTTCTCACTGAGCCGTGCAGGACCAGGCTGTAAATTCCTTCTTCCTGCCACCAGGAGTGGCAGGGATGCATCTCCACCAGCAGGAGTGAGGGATGCAGGATTCCCAGCCATATCCCCTGCATTCTGTCCCTTTTTCCCACCTGGAGTGGCAGCCAGGTGGAGAAGTGCTGGGCTCTCAGCCTGGTGGTGCTGGGAAGTCCCTTTCTGGAGACACCTCCGTGTGGAGCATTCCTCCATGTGCATTCCCTCCTCTCTCCAGGGAATGCAGGGTGTGGAGGGAGTTCAGGAGAGGTTACAGCACCAGGTAGGGACAGAGAAAATGAGATTTATTACCCTGCTCTGCTTCAGGCTTTGGGTGAATCAAAAGTGACTCAGCTGCTTTGAGACCCAGGGCAGCTGAACAGCTGAGGTGACTTTGGCACTTTGTGGCCCTCACTGTTCTCTTCTGAATGTTGTCCCCTGATGGTAAGAGGGGTGGGAATTTGGGAAGAAACCCCTCCAGGAACCTGCAGCAGCCACGAGATGGACTTGAGCTCTGTGGTCATTCCAGAATCCACTCCTGGGGAAGGCAATCCTGAGAGCAGCAGCGCCTTTGGAGCCTGCAGCACCTAATTATAAGGGAAGCTGAGGAGAAAGAGGGGAAAAACAAAACCCACCAGGAAAACAAAGAACATTTCTGAGCAATGATTGGTTTACCACAACTGCATTGCCATCCAGCCTCCACAAATTCTGGAACGATCCCACTCCTGTGTCATCTTGTGTAGTTTCTGGAGCTAAACAGCTGCTTTTGGGAGGGATACTGCACTGCCCTGCTCCAGCAGGAAACCAAAGCAGTGGATTTATCCTGTCCTTTCCTGCAGGAGGGACAGTGCAGTGGTTTCTGAAAGCACTAAGGAGGTGTTTACACACATCTGCAAAGCCTTCCAGGCCCAGGGAGCAGCCAAACCCGCAGGGAGACCTGCCAGGAAAGGAGCACAATCCTCTGGGATGCAGCAGGGCATTGAAAAGGTAAAATGGGAGATCCAAGCAGGGGGAGATGCAGCTATGGATGGACTAGAAAAACATGGAGAAGGAGGAGGAAGAGGGAGGTAGTGAAGGGAGCATGTCAGCACGAAGAAGATGAGGAAGATGTGGTAATTAGCCTGTCTTTCCCAATGGAAAGGTGTTTCCATCAGGAGGATTTCCTTCTGGCATCAGTCAGGGACAGCACAAAGCATCCATCCAAGCCCAGTGCTCCTAACTGGGGCTCCCAGCACAAGGTGGGCCACTGGGGAGGCTGCTTGGGCAATCCAGCTCCAGCTCTGTGCCCTGGCAGAGCCTTCCTGCAGGAAGCTCTGTACCCCTGAGGGAGGGGATGGGGGCAGGAGCCAGCCCACCTCGGGAGAAACAACAATCCTGTCTGGACAAGAAACAGCCCAGGGTTTCCAGGCTTGCCTGCAGGATCTGGGAGGGATATTATCACATTCCAGGCTGCAGCAGCAGCGTGGCTAAGCTGATATCCATCTTCCCCCTTCACCGGGCCTGACCTCAGCAGAGGCAGTGGCTGTGCCTGCTCACTCAGGATGACTAAAGCAAGGTTTGATCCAGCTTCTCCCAGCCCAGGATTGTACACACACCACGTTCCTTCTCCAAGGAAAGGGCTGGGGGGGTGGATTTTGGCAGCTCTTCTTTCCCCATATGAAGGGCAGTGACAGCCATGTGAGAAATGACCTTGTTTTATAGAAGTGCAGAGAGGTTGATGTTTTTATTCAGTGTGGCCATCCCATGCCAGGAAGTTCCACCACAGGGCTTCAAAAAGAGACTGGGAAGACGAAATTGCACCAACATTTAATGGGGTAGAGAGGCACAGGGATAGCCCTAAACTGGGTGCAAGGAAATAGACCCCTTGATTTTCAGTGTTTCTCTCATGCTAAAATTCCCTCCTTTAGCAGCTGAAAATGCTCTTTTTATGGGATAACACCAGAAAGTCGCTTCCTCCAGCTCCAGGATGCTCAGAAGATGGGAAAGGTTTTTGAGCACTGGGTTTTCACAGCTCCCACCTTCACAAGTCACATCTTAAACACGAACCAGCCAAGGCTGGGGAGTGCTGGGCTGTTGGGTGACCTCCAGTACCATTGGGCTGGACTGATCCCTGTGGGGAATGCACTAAGGGAGAAAAAGAGCCTGGGTACATCTGGTCTGGGCAGTGTGCAGGCCAAGGCCAGCATGGTCATGAGGCAGCAAAATCCCACTCCAGAGCCTGCTTGGGAAAAGGAACTGAGGAGTAGCTCATGTCAGGCTGGGCCAGAAGCGTCTCCATGACTGAAGGAAGAGCTCCTGGCTGGTGACAGGAGGCCAAGTGACTCAGTTGTGGTGGGTGGGGGCAACGGGGAGAAGGGGATGTGGTCAGGGAGCAGGGCATGAGTCACCAAGGGAGGGCATCTGCTGATAACAGCTGGATAAACTCACAGCAGAGACGTCAGGTCTGCCTGGGAGAACATCCGAGCTGGAAGCCAAAGGCTGGAGACAGCGATCCCGACAGGCAGAGCAAGGGAGAGCTGTGAGAGCCTGGCACAGGCTTTTCCTGCTTGGCAGCTGCCTTGGTTTGGAAAGCCAGGTGTCTGCTAAGGAAGGCAGGAGCCTCCCCTGAAATGGAAAAAAACCCTTTTTNAGCTCAGCAGGGGCTCAGGATGAACATTTCCAGCAGGCAATGCCACGGCCTCGTGTCTCGCACTCCGTGATTTCACCGTTCATCTGTGCTTGGAGTCAGCCTTGTTCCCTGCTGTATTCCCTGTTATATTCCTTCCCTATACAGGGACAGACAATTCCCTCCCATCCCACAAGGCACCAGTCCTGCAGACTCCTCTGTGGAGCAGTTCCCTACAGGAATGCTCTTGGGCAAGAGGCAGGAGCACAGCTGAGATGTGGGACAGCACGAATCAGTTTCCACTCTGCTGCTGCCTCCTCTCCGCCACCACCCTCAAAACCTCAGCTCTGAGCAGCCAGAGATCCCGCTGAAGAAAATGAGGGAAAAGGAAAGGCACAAAGGAATCACCTTCACCTGGTGGGAATAGCACAGAGGGTGCGACCTACAAGTCTCAGAAACGCCCCTGGCAGCAGGTGAGGAACCTCAGGAAGGGATGTGAGCCAACGTGTCCAGCGAGGAGACCGAGGATGAGAATTCATTGCCAAGTCCCTGGAACACTGTGGTGCTTTGTGGTGGTGCCCACCAGCCTGCAAGGCCATGGAAAAGCACACACTGGAGCCAGGATTCCTGCTGGATCCTTTACCACACATTAGTCAGCACCATGAAGAATAAGCGTGCAGCCAGAGTGGGATCCCATCTCCATGATCTCATCCCTGCTCTCCACTGGTGTCCAGCTCCCATGGAGCTAAAATCCTCCTGCAAACCCACCCTGCCCTCCCTGGGAGCTGACTAACGAGATGTGTCATGGTCACAAGGCTGCTCCTCTGCGTCCAGCCCTGCTGTGGCACTTCCTCATCAGCTGGGAAATTGGAGAAGCAGTGTCCACATGGCACAGGAGCAGTGGGGGAAGAGGTGCCAGGCTGCAAACAGCAGCTCTGTCCCTCTGTGTCCTNGAAAACAAAACAAAACAAAACAAAACACAACCAAAAACCAAAAATACAGTAATACAAAACAACACTGACAGAGTCAGAAGAGGACCTGACTCCCTGTGGGTCAGGGTGTTGGCAGCAGTCCCATCCAGTGGTGGCTGCAGCCCTCCTGCAGTGCCAGCTGTGGTTCTGCTGGAGCNCCCATCCCACAAGGCACCAGTCCTGCAGACTCCTCTGTGGAGCAGTTCCCTACAGGAATGCTCTTGGGCAAGAGGCAGGAGCATGGCTGAGACGTGGGACAGCACGAATCAGTTTCCGCTCTGCTGCTGCCTCCTCTCCGCCACCACCCTCAAAACCTCAGCTCTGAGCAGCCAGAGATCCCGCTGAAGAAAATGAGGGAAAAGGAAAGGCACAAAGGAATCACCTTCACCTGGTGGGAATAGCACAGAGGGTGCGACCTACAAGTCTCAGAAACGCCCCTGGCAGCAGGTGAGGAACCTCAGGAAGGGATGTGAGCCAACGTGTCCAGCGAGGAGACCGAGGATGAGAATTCATTGCCAAGTCCCTGGAACACTGTGGTGCTTTGTGGTGGTGCCCACCAGCCTGCAAGGCCATGGAAAAGCACACACTGGAGCCAGGATTCCTGCTGGATCCTTTACCACACATTAGTCAGCACCATGAAGAATAAGCGTGCAGCCAGAGTGGGATCCCATCTCCATGATCTCATCCCTGCTCTCCACTGGTGTCCAGCTCCCATGGAGCTAAAATCCTCCTGCAAACCCACCCTGCCCTCCCTGGGAGCTGACTAACGAGATGTGTCATGGTCACAAGGCTGCTCCTCTGCGTCCAGCCCTGCTGTGGCACTTCCTCATCAGCTGGGAAATTGGAGAAGCAGTGTCCACATGGCACAGGAGCAGTGGGGGAAGAGGGGCCAGGCTGCAAACAGCAGCTCTGTCCCTCTGTGTCCTTGGGGACTCATCCAGATGATCCTGGTGCTGTCCCACAGCTCTGCCATCGCTGAGAGGGCACCAGATTATCCAAGGGATGTGCTCTCTGTTGCTCACAGTGCCATGGAGAGGGATCCTCATGGGAGAGGATGAAGATGAGGCCATGGAGACCATCTTTGGCACAGGAACTGGGGGGAGACCAAAATTCCTGAGTGTGGGGAAGCCACAAACCACCCAGCTCAGCCAGCAACATGTGGGGACATCAGTCAGCTTCCCAGCAGGGAAGTGTTGTCTCCCCACGATTCCGTGGCAAGGAGGAAGGTATCCATTGCCAGGAGATGGGCTTAAGAGCAAGCATGGGCTAGGAAGAGCTCAGGAAACACAGCTTTCCCCTCATTCCTGTGCCTTGGTGTGCAGTCTGACCACATCTGTGCAGCTGTGTCAGCCCGAGCACAGAACCCAGACACTTCCATCGGCAGCAGGTTTCCTTCTACTCTCCTGTGTCAGGACCTGAAGGGATAAACATGAGGCCTCCTAAAACTCATGACCTGCTGACTGTACAGGCACTTTATCCATCCAGGGCAGATTGCAACTCTTGGGGTTTTTCCCCATGCCTTGCCTTAAACAGAGGAATAATCTGTGTTTTGGAGCAGTGCATCCTTTAGCTGTGTATCCTGGGGCAATCCCCCATTTGCTTCCGGAAGTTGTTAGTAAATGTTTTCCTAAGGAAAAAGGTTCCTGCTGCTTCTGCCTCTCCCAGTGTCTGAAGTTCTCTACCTGGATGTGTCCATGGCCACACAGACCCAGCTACATCCTGATCCTCCCATCTCAGAGTGGATCATGGAATCACAGCATGGCCTGGGTTGGAAGGAACCTTAAAAATTACTCCCTGCCATGGGCAGGGGCACCTTCCACTATCCCAGGTTGCTCCAAGCCCTGTCCAGCCTTGCCTTGGGCACTTCCAGGGATCCAGGGGCAGTCACAACAATCTGGGCAAAGGAGGCTCAGTTACTCTGAAGAATAATCCCATTAAACACCACACACCAGGAGTGAATTGCTTTATGTCAAGCCTGCATTTGCCAACGTGTGCTGTAAATAAATATTTGATTAAGGTAATAACCCTGGTGCAAAAAAAGAGATTTACATTACCACCTTTGAGCTGAGCACAATATCTGGTGCCTGCGTGTTGCAAAAATCAGACCCTCCCTCCAAGCACTCGGAAGCAACAGGAATCACAATTGTGGGAATCACAATTTCCCACTTTGTGGGAAAGCCCACGGGGCAGAAGGAATTGCCAAGCACTGCTGAGAGTGCAGTTCTCACCCCAAAGGCAAAGGGTGAGCAGTCCTGATCCTGAACCTCCTGCAGAGAGCAATCCCACCAGTGCAGGGACGCTCCAGCATTGCTCCTGGCACTGGGAGCACTGAGTTACATGAATTAATTACTCCAGTATTACCCCAACTCCACAAAAACCAGTAGGATAATTTCCTTGCCTAGGCAGCCTTAATGATGCTCCTGTGTGGCAAGCTGGGAAGGGGAGAAACAGGGAGATTCCAGGTTTGGAGAGGCTGGAGCCAGCGGAGATGGTTGGAGGAGATGTCGGTGCAGGCAGACAGGTGTGGGCACAGATGTCAGCCAGGCTGGCAGGGTGCAATCACCTCCTCCTTGCCAGCCTCCAGCCTGCCCCAGGCGTGCCCTTACACCAGGGCAGTGCTCCCATGGCATCACGGATGGATTCCCAGCCTGCTCCAAGCCCAGCCCACATTCCCATCCTGTGGCACGGTGTCCTAACACACCGACCTCTGCAAACTGTACCCACAATCAGCTTTCCAATTCAGCATCCCTCTGTGCTCCTCCACACCTCTTCCACTTCCAATTGCTCTCCCTGAGCTGTTTGCTGGACAAGCTGTAACCAAAGCCTCGAAGGGAGGCAGCAGAACTTCCCTCTCTGCTAAATCCATCTCCCAGCACTGCACTAGCAACATCCTCCTGTGCCTACATCAATCAGCTTCTACTCCACTTCCTCTTCCTGTGGCCATTCACACGGATGAGAGTCCAGCAAATGGGCCAAGTTTTATTAATAGGGATTAAAGAGATGTTGTTAGCAGAGAAAAGATGCAAACACACTACCTGCATGACATCACCTCACACTGCTTCTCCCAACAGGCCCCAAGGTCGCTCCATCCTCCCTGTGGGACATCCAGGTCCTCTCCCCCATGCTCTCCACAGTCTCAGCTGCAGAAGTGATCCGTGTGCTCCTCCATGTGATCCCAGCTGATTAGGAAAGATATTAATGAAGTCAGTCCCATTAATGAAGTCAGTTCCAAACTGAGTCCCTGAGCACTTCTGTTCACCTCTGAACACATCCTGTTGTTCATCCTGCTTCCAACCCACCTGAAATTTCTACAGCAATGCTCAGGTTGGCTCCCTTCATTGGAAATATCCCTTATCAATAAAATGCATTTTGGCTCCATCTGCTCAAGCTTGTGATATCAGTTAGATGTTTATTGAGCTCTTCACTTGTTCAAAACAGTGTCACAACTCACCTTGACTAAAATGAGTCCTTCTGTCTGAGGAGGAGGCCAGAGGAGCCAAAGCCAGGGGCTAGAGGCTCAAACTGGACATCAGTCCATGGCTTTGGCAGTGGGTGGCAGCACCTCTGAGTAGGAGTCAGCGATGGTTTGGGCAAGAAAATTCCCCATTAATGAGCTTTTTTGCTTTTTGAAGATGAGCCTGAAGTTGGGTCTATAAACGGAGAAGAAATTGATGGGCCCCATTCAGGCACAAGCACCCAAAGATGTGATTTTGTGTGAAGATCATCTCTGGCAGAGCCAAGGTCACCCCATCCGAATTAGAACAGGTCCAAAACTCAGCTAAAAGTCAAACCAAATCTCCCCCATGCTGGCAGTAACAAGCAATAACATGGATTGCTGCTGCCAAGAGAAAAGCAGCCCTGTCCTGCAGGGAAAGGAGAATCATGTGTTTCAGGGAGAAAAAAGTGGGATCTTGACTGTTTGGAAGTCAGCAGCAACTTCTGATTCATGTCCAAGAATGTGTGGATGTGACACCTGGGGACATGGTTTAGTAGTGGGTTTGGCAGTGCTGGGCTGGACTTTGTGGACTTGGAGGGCTTTTCCAACTTCAATGATTCTGTGATTCTCACAGAACAAGAATTCCTCACCCCAAACCTTCTAGGACTGAATGGTGACATCAAGTAGGGGTGTATTTAACCACAGGGACATTGGTTAAAGCCCAAAGGCCTCATCCAGAACTGCTGAGTCTTTGCTTCTTTTAAGAAGCAAATTATTTTTACTTTTAACCCAATAACCAACCACCCATGCCCGCAATGGGGACTTTTTTATCCAATTACACAATGCCACCCAAACCCATGGAGAAGGAGGTGAAGAAGAAGGTGAAGAAGAAGGAGAAGAAGGACTAACCTCTGCCCTAAAACCTCCATCTTGCTTTAGCTGTATTACTATATTCTAAACCCTTAAACTCTACGTTTTCCACCATGTGATATTACACACTCCTATTCAAACTCCACACCCATAATTTTAGTTCTGTCATTCCA
Source organism: Hypocryptadius cinnamomeus (assembly GCA_013400635.1). Classification (NCBI taxonomy): domain Eukaryota; kingdom Metazoa; phylum Chordata; class Aves; order Passeriformes; family Zosteropidae; genus Hypocryptadius; species Hypocryptadius cinnamomeus. Next base: position 10,116 of record VYZP01054789.1, read on the forward strand.
TTTTGGAAGCCTTCTCCACAGCCCCATGTCAAATGCAGTGTTCTCTCAGGGGTCAGTGCCTGTCAGCACAGAAAGTCTGAAATTCTCAGCAGCCAGGGTTCCAACAGAGAACGTGGCCAAAAAAGCTGCCAAGGACAAATCCGTGTGAGCCCTCATGGCCACCGCAGCCATCCCTTGGGAAAGGGCAGGGATAAGAGCGTGGCTGGACAGCACAGGACAGGAGGTTTCACTCAAGAGCAAGCAGATCCAAATGTCCTGAGAATTTCCCAGGAATGCATGGTGGGACATGGAGCATCTCAAGAGCATCTCAGAGGGTCACAGCTGGCTCCTTCCTCAGGCACTTCCCACCACTCACAGCTCCCAGCAGGAATTCCCACTGGACACAGAGACGCTCAGCACCTTGGAGGCAAAGAGAGCTGCTGACCCTTTGGAAATGCCCACAGTGTCTGCAGGAGCTCCCTGGGGTGCTGCAGAGGAAGGAGCAGGAGCGCTCTGTGCCTCACCTCCCACGGACAAACAGCGCGTCCCTCCGCCGTGATTCACTCCCACTCCCCAACCTGCGAAGGTGCGAGCGCTTGGGCGCCTTCCAAGCTCTGCCTGTCTGTGCTTCGGCATCACAGCAGGCTGGAAATGATTCCTGGAGACGGGGAAGGAGCTGCTCCAGGCAAAATTTTGGTGCATTAAATGTCTGGTGAAGCCCCGTGAGAGACGGAAGCCAAATCAATTATGAGTCAAGGCCTGATGCCCTTCTTTAGATTTATGGGAATTTCCACCAACCTGCTCTAGGAAAACTGTCTTCTTAGGAGGTGATACAGGATTCAGCATGGAGGAGAGAAGCCCCAAATATTTGAGGTGCCTCAGAGAAGAAAGCAGCTTGTCCTACTTTGTTTGATGTTTTTATAGATGAACAGAGATCACTCCCAAACCAGGAGACACCATCCCATGAAGGTAAGACCCAGGGGAGCAATTCCAGCAACACAATGCCAGCCTTGGCAGCCTATCCCTGTAGTTTGATCCAGAGGCCATTTGAGTTCAGGCCACAGGGATTGCAGGGATGATGTATTACAAAGCACCCATCTCGTTTGGCGTGGGCTTCTGGAGGTGTTGAAACAGTCAGTCCCTCCCTGATCCCTTCTAGCACACAATTCCAGAATCCATCTTTGACTGCCAAAAGCCAGCATCTGAAAAGGATAACCCAACTTTCCCTATCTATCTCCATGAAAACAGACCCACAAACTGAGATTAATCCAGTGATCTCAACCAGCTGCAGCTCTGGAAGCAGGGGAGGGTAGCAGTGGGTTTGCTGCCAGTGCTTTGCTGTGTTCCCACTTGACTCTGCACCTTCAGGAGGCTGGACAGGTTCCCCCTGCCGTGATGGGAATGTTGAACAAGGGAGCTGCAGTGTCTCATCCCAGGCACAGCAGGGAGAGCCTGCGTGAGCCCCCAGTCTCTGCAAGAGCTGGGAACTGCGGGGTCTGGTCCCTGCATGGCAAAGGGACAGGTGACAGCAGGGAGGAGGCAGCCACCACCTTCTGTGGTTTCACACGGCAGCCATGAGACAATCCAGTCTTGGGTGCCCATCTAGAGAGCTCCTTTGGCTGCAGGATGGGCTGACATGAGACCCCAGCTCAGGACTGCAGGATCCTGAGGGAATGTGGAATTCCAGAATGGTTTGAGCTGGCAGGGACCTTAAAGCCCATCTCATTTCACCCTCCTGCCGTGGGCAGGGACACCTTCCACTAGAGCCAGTGGTGGTGGCTACAAGAAATATCTGTGAATTAGGCCCAAGCTGTTCCCCTTGGGAATCACCAAGGCCTGGCAGTGGGATTCCGGCAGCCAGAGGCCTGGGAAAGGTGGCTGTGCCCTGTGCTCCTGCCACCAGCACCCAGCACCTCTGAGAAGGCATCTCTGACCTCTCGGGAGCCACGCTTTATCCCCATTTCCAGAAGAGCGGTTGCTACGGCAACAAAAATGGTTTGCATTTTTAAATGCTTCCTCAAGGACATCCATGAAGGAGGCTGATGATCAGGAGGGCAGAGGGATGGACCCAGCCCTGGATGAGCAGGTCTGGAGTGAGCCCAGGTGTCCATCCATGGATATTCTGGAGTGCAAGGGCCTCCTCTTCATCCTCCCCCTGCAGAGAAGGCTGCCTGCATGTGCATCATGGAAGAGAAGATCCAGGCAGGAAAAGTGTTACTGGCAGCTTGACGCAAACAGGGAAAAACAACCACAGCCTCACAAAAAAAACCAAACCAAGGGGAAAGAAAAGGAAAGAAAGAAAGAAAGAAAGAAAGAAAGAAAGAAAGAAAGAAAGAAAGAAAGAAAGAAAGAAAGAAAGAAAGAAAGAAAGAAAGAAAGAAAGAAAGAAAGAAAGAAAGAAAGAAAGAAAGAAAGAAAGAAAGAAAGAAAGAAAGAAAGAAAGAGGTCTTTTTCTCCAGAAGGTACTAAAATTGACTCCACTGTTCTCATTTAAATGGACAAGGACGTTCAGGCAGCACTCGCCAAGTTTCCTTCCCAAAAAAGACTTGCAGAGAAAGTCCTCTGAGGGATAATTAGCTGGCTGGCAGACAGGAAACGAGGATAAAAATAAGTGGAATATTTCCGCCATGGAAGGAGATAATCTGTGGGATCTCTTCCCACGAGTGCTCAGCGACTCCCAGATCACAGAGCCACTCCCAGCCAGCCACTGGAGCACGGGTTTGGGTGCCACCAGTGCAGAAGGGAGAGCTCCCAGGCCATGGGATCATCACAGAATGTTTGGGTTGGAAGGGACCTTAAAGCCCATCCCATTCCACCCCCTGACACCTTCCACTAGCCCAGGTTGCTCCAAGCCCCATCCAACCTCCAAGGTGGAGCATCCCCTCTTTTTTAAATAAAATTATGTTTGGCACACTGTGATGGATGGGAACAGAAAACAAGCAGCAACCAGCAGGTTTAAACCCAACATTTGTGCTGCTAATTGTTTTTAAATCCCCACAGTGTCCTGAACGAGTTTTGCTCAGGTGAGAATCACTTCACCACGCCTGGGATGAATGCAAACAGTGCAGATTGTCCTTGTGCCCATCCAGGCAAACTCCAGCTGGGATGCACGGCCTGCCTCCCACCCTGCCAGCTTTGGAATTTTCTCCTGGCTCTCAAACCAAGCTGAGCTGGTGCAGAGTCTCTGTGAAACCACACCCTGCCTACGTGGACTGTATGGTCCTGCCAAGGGCTCGGTGGCTTTCTGTGCCACTGGCTGAGCCAGTGGTGGCTACAATAATTACAGGGGAGCCTGTGGACCTCAGGGGAGGCAGAGGGAAAAGACAGACCTGGTGGAAGAGGAGCTGCATGTTGTGGAAGTTAATAATGCAAAAAGGGAGAGCTGGGGGTGGAGATGGTGAGTGGGGAAACCTGCTGGAGAGTCACAGCTGTGCAAAGGCACCTGGCAGGGGACACTGGTGGCAGTGAAGCCATGGCCAGGCCAGGAGAGGCATGTGGGACAGCTGGACATGCAGCAGGAAAAGCACAGCTCAGGCACCAGCATTTGCTTGAAGGGAGAACAAGTTCAACACAGGAAGGACATGGAGAGAGTCCAGAGGAGGCCATGGGGATGCTCCAAGGCTGGAGCCAGGCTGGGAGAGCTGGGGGTGCTCACCTGGAGAGGAGAAGGCTCCAGGGAGAGCTCAGAGCCCCTTCCAGGGCCTAAAGGGGCTCCAGGAGAGCTGGAGAGGGACTGGGGACAAGGGATGGAGGGACAGGACACAGGGAATGGCTTCCACTGCCAGAGGGCAGGGATGGATGGGATCTTGGGAAGGAATTGTTCCCTGGGAGGGTGGGCAGGCCCTGGCACAGGGTGCCCAGAGCAGCTGTGGCTGCCCCTGGATCCCTGGCAGTGCCCAAGGCCAGGCTGGACACTGGGGCTTGGAGCAGCCTGGGACAGTGGAAGGTGTCCCTGCCCATGGCAGGGCATGGAATGGGATGGGCTTTAAGTCTCTTCCACCCCAAACCATTCTGGGATTCTGTGATCCCCAAGCCTGACTGTGGCAGAGGCCACGGTGGGAGCTGTGGTTTGGAGGTTTGATCCTGCCAGCCACGTGCACTGCAGCATTGGGAATGTCCCCAAACCCTGGTGGCTTGCTGGAGATGTTTTAATTGGTCCCAGGTGTTTGTTTCCTTGTGTTTCCTAGGCTTCCATGGTTTGAAAGCTTCTTGAAAACCTTTTTGAAAAAATTACCCTTTTGAAAGGGCTAAAGCAGATATTCTGGTCACTGTTGTGATTTCAGGGCTGAGATGTAAAACCCAAGCAAACAGACAATGCTGGGAGCTGTGGGGTTTGCTCTGGAACAGGCCTGGTATGGGAGAGAAGAAATCTTCCTCTACCAGTGCAAACTTGGGTGCTACAAGCAGGCAAACTCCACCCTCCAGCCCCCAAAGATCCCCAGCCCCCCAACACACGTGTTTGTGGCTGCCCTGCTGCAAAGCTCCACATCTTCCCTCCTCCCACCCACCGGCTGTCCCTGCTGCAGCTCCCAGCCTTTTCCCAGGGCCTGCTCAGCAAAGGCTGCTCTTCCCCAAAACAAACACTCTCCTCTGTGCTCAGGAATGCTCTGACACCAGAGCTGCTGTTTTCCCAACCTCTTGGGATCGCTAAAGTTGGAAAAGCCCTCTGAGATCACCGAGTCCAGCCTTGCACTGCCAAAATTCATGACTAAACCCAGGCTCTGATTCTTGCCCGGTTTTTGCCTTTCATTCTCCATCTGCAACGAGAGAAGCACTGAAGCAAAGATTTTGCCAGCAGGTCAGTTTTCTGCCAGTGTTGGTAACCCCACACCAGAGATGTTAGTGGAGGTGAAAGGGTTAAGGCAGGCTGGGGACAAAAGCAATGGATTTACTAAATGAAGCAGAAAATCCTACTGTTTTCTTTCCTGCCCTTGCTGGAAAACATTTGCCTACTCTCCTCCCGACTTCTATCAAAAGCCCTGCAGGAAATCAAACTGTTGAAATCTGCTTTTCTGGCTAAAATGGTTTCTAAGAGGTCAAAGCACTCTCTGGCCAGCAGCAACCTCCTCTTCCTCCTCCTCCCTCCACACCTGACATGGCAGGAGTTTAACACCCATCACTGATAAAGACTTTTTCCTCCCCCTGCCTGATCCACCTCAGGTTTTCCACCCTTAGGAATGCCCTCAAGGGTGGCCGAGGCAGAGCAAAGAACAAGAGAATATCCATGAGGAATTCCTGCATTCCCTGTGGCTCTGAAATTGCCACCTCCTGCGGCCACCAAGTTTTTCCAGCACTTGCAAGAGAAATGGAAAGTTCATTTTCAAGGAAAAGCAGTGGGATTCCTCACTCCCTGTGTGCTTCTTCCTCTGCTAAAGGAGCCATATGGCAGCACTTAACTGCACTCACTGTGCTGGAATGACTTGGCCTTCTGGCTCTCTTCTCCAAGGCTGCCCAACTGTGCAATTGCCACCAAGCTGCCACCTGCCTGCCTGGCACTCACTGTCCCCCTCCCCGGGCTCCAAACTTCTGCAGGCAGCTTTGGAGGGCTGCAGTTCATTCCCAATCTCGGATTTAGAGTGGTCTAGCCCGGTGTGACCACCCCCAGCACCGTGGTGTAGGCAGGTGTGTTCCTGCTGGTCCCTCCAGCTCACAGCCTCCCCCACGCTCTGTGCATTTGAGGGCAGCTCCCCCTCCTCCTCCTCCTTTTCAGACCCCATCATGTGAATTCTTCTTGTCTCCAGAAGGCTTGAGAATGACTTTTCCCCTGTGTGGCTTCTACCCTCTCCAAAACGAGCGAAATCCCAGGCAGAAAAAGCCAAAAGGAAAACACAACAAACCTGAAAAGGAGTTTAGGGGAACACCAGCATCTGCCAGTTCCGTGTCACGTCTGATCCCACGTTCCAGCTCAAGCTATGGGATGGGCACCGTGCTCTCCTCAGCCCCAGGAGCATGACAAAGTGGCCACAGGGCTCCTGGCAGCAGCTGATGGGGCAGCAGCTGCTTCTCTGCTCTGGGTCACCTCCTGCAGCCAGCTCTGTTGAGAGGAGACTGGTGAGGACCAGCTTTGGCACCTCTCACCATGGGATTCCTGGGGTGCCCTGTGCAGGATCAGGAATTGGAGCTGATGATCCCTGTGGGTCCCTCCCAGCTCTGGATATTCTGTGACTCTGTTCCCGCTGGCAGAGCCGTGTGTGGAGCAGACAGATCCAATGGGAATGGTCACAGACCTCAGCAGCTGGAAACAGCAGGGAAGGGGAGCCTGAAGGGCTCTGAAAATAAATTCAACCTCAGGAAACGCTGCAAGAGAAGCCAGGCAGGTGTTAAATAACAACAGCAGGTATCTGCTTTAAGATCTTTTACATAACAGTAGTAATGATAAAATCCAGGTTTCTGCTTCCCTATCCAAGAGAACAAATATTGGAGCCACTCACCATTAGAGCCCAAGCAGAGAGCAGGGTCTAGGTGGGCTGGAAGGGGAAAACTAAGATTTTCCATGGGTGAGTTAAACAGCAATAAGTTTTCCTATTAAAGCAAAAATCACGTTTGGTGTTAAACTCGGTATAGTCGGGAGGTGAGGCTCGCTTCACTCCCAGGAGGGAAGATCCACGGTGGGTTTATCTGCAGCTTAAAGAGATCACTCCACAGATTAACCCAGCTCCACTGTCCTGGGGTACCTGGGGTTGCTGCAGTGGCTGTGCCAGGCTGGGGTTGTCTGTGCTGCTGTGTCAGCCTCGGTGTCTGACACATCCTCCTGCTTTGGAGAGAAGGATGAGGCTTGTGGAGGGACCAGAAACGTGCACCAGGCAGCTCCAGCACAACCAGCTCCCTTTTGCCTGGGCTCTGCTCATCCAGCTGCATTATCAGAGCTCATCATTCCTGCCCCAAGCTCGCAGAGTTCATGGGCACATGGTGAGAGCACCCAGAGGGGGAGGAGGAACCTCTCCCATGCGGGTGAAAGCCAGGCTCAGCCCCACGGAGAGGTGGTGGCTCAGCAAATCCCTGCAGGATCCCTGCCAAGCACTGAGTGTGCCACAGGACCAGGGGCTGCTTCACAGACAATGCCAGGAGAGCACCCATCAGTTCAGCTCGCTTTGCACAAAGTTTTATTTTTAGCGCTCGCGAGTGGTGCCAGATTATAAATAGAAGACTTCTATTTATCCTACAGTCTGGGGAGCGCCGTGCTAAGTCACTCTTACGACCTCAATAAATCCAGATTAGGTGCTCTCGAGGCTGTGTCACCATAGAAATGACATCTCCTCTGTGTAGAGACACAGCTGGGGGGGCTGCTGCCCCTGTACCCCGGCTCGGTGCCGTCCGATGTGTCACGGTGTGACACAAGTGTCATTCAAACAGGACAGGGCATCCCACCCTCAGAGCCCTCTGTCCCATCTGAAAGGTGATTACGAGCCTTACATTTTGGGGATTTGAGGGTTTGCCTCCCAGGACAGGGAGCATCACACTCTACACCCTGCCCCTGAATGATGGCTAGAGGCTGGTCTGGGCAGGGTTCAGGAAATCGTGGTGGCCTTGACCCCATCAGCTGCACCCACCATGGCAAAACACCAGGGCTGGGAGTGAGAGCAGCCTGCTGCTCTGGAAAGGTGGGGAAAAAAGGGGTACAGCAGGAAAAAATAGTGTGGTTTGAATGGATAACTTATATGGAATAGTAAGATGTTGCTTTCCTAACAAGCTGACTGCCAATAACAATTAAAACACCATATCAGAATCACAGAATGGTTGGGGTTGGGAGGGACCTTAAAGATCATCTCATTCCATGGGCAGGGACACCTTCCACTGTCCCAGGCTGCTCCAAGCCCTGTCCAGCCTGACCTTGGACACTACCAGGGATTCAGGGGCAGCCACAGCTGCTCTGGGTACCCTGTGCCAGCCCCTTCCCACCCTCACAAGGAAGGATTTTTTCCCAATATCCCACCTATCCCTGCCCTCTGGCAGTGGGAAGACATTCCCCCTTGTACTGCCACTGCAGGCCCTTGTCATAAGTCCCTCTCCAACTCTCTCAGAATCTCTTTAAGCACTGGAAGGGGCTCTACAACCTCCCTGGACTCCTAATAATTCTTTCCCTCTCAAAAAAAACCAAAAACACCCTCTCCAGTTCCCTTCCACTTGTTTTTTTTTTTTTTCCTTTCAGTGAGGGGTTGCTTCATTTAATCTGTGGCATTATGACAATTCCCAGCACGACAAGCATTTCCTAGTGGTCACACAGCTCCCTTTGAACTGGGTGTGCTGGTCCCAGGGACAGGGAGTGCTCCTCCTGCTCCTCCTTCCAGGATGCCTGCTCCCAAAAACGCCACCTAATTCCTTATGCATCCACCTGAGCCCATGCACTCCTCCAAAGCCCAGGCATGCTGCATGCCTGGAGACTGACTGGTCTTCCTCTAGGCTCTCAGCCAGGGAAGGGCAAGGGGAAAAGGTCTAGAAGCCTCCAGTTACCCTGGAATTACCTCTGTGGGAACCAGCCTGACCGGCTGCTGGGAGCGCAGGGAGCGAAGGCGCTGGGAAGCGGAGCGTATCAAAGAGCAGAGGCATTCCAGCAGCTGCAGGTTTCTGATCCTTTCATCTCGGGGAGATTTTTGCAGTTTCCAAAGCTGGCAGCCTGCAGCAGTACAAGCTGCTTGGCTCAGGCACAGCTCTTTGTCTGGTCAGCTGCTGGGCAGCAGGAGGAAGGCGCTGGTTTGGGGTGAGCCTGCCCAGGCTGCCCATGAGAGCTCCATCCTCCTCCTCACCTGACCCAGAGCGGGGTCTGCAAGGAGGGCAGAACCCCCAAAAGTGTGAAAATATCATCATGGAAAGGAACAATCTTACTAATTTCATAATATCATCAAATGGGTTGGGCTGGAAGGGACTTAAAGCCCATCCCATTCCACCCCCTGCCATGCCAGGGACGCCTTCCACTGTCCCAGGCTGCTCCAAACCCCATCCAACCTGGCCTTGGGCACTGCCAGGGATCCAGGGGCAGCCACAGCTGCTCTGGGCACCCTGTGCCAGGGCCTGCCCACCCTCACAGGGAACAATTTCCTCCTAATACCCCATCTAACTCTAACCCTGCCCTCTGGCAGTGGGAAGCCATTCCCCTTTCAAAGCCTGGATCTGGAACGGCTGCTGGAGAGTCTGGAGGTTTGGGCTGTGTTTTGTGGGCAGGGGAATGGAATTAAAGTGCAAAGTGAGGCAGACTATAAAGAAGAAAGAATATTTAAGGAAAAAAAAAGATAATATATAATGAAATAAAATAAACAAATAAAACGTTAAAAAATGAGCTGAAACAAGCCAGGCCTTGTGAGTTATTTGCCATGTGTTGCTGTCCAGGCTCAGAGCCACGAACCTGAGCACTAAAACCACCACAGAGTCATCACAAAGCTGCCTGTGCTGCTAAACAGGGATTTCAGCCAAATTCCCAGTGCTCAGGAGAGGCACTGCATCACCCACGGGCCAGGATGGGATCAGGAGCTGGGATGAGAATGAGAATCTGGGATGAGAATGAGAATCTGGGATGAGGACTTGCTGGAAAGCACATTGTGAGAAATGGATTTGTAGAAAATCCTCAAAACCTGACAGAAGGCTCACATACTATACATCTGTAAGCAAACCTTGAGATTAAAAAATAAGCTAAAAATTGCTTTAAAATACCATAGAATTAGACAAACATTGTTGAGAGAGAAACTGAACTAGAAACAAGTTTCAAAGGATGGCCTTGCAAATAAGACTTTAAAGAAATAGAACTATGAAAGATGCATTATAGTAGGATCCATGAAGAGTAATTTTAGATGATTGGCTTTAAGGAATTTACAATGTAGTGTAGCTAAAGCTGATGGGCCAAGAAACACCTCTAGTGTTTTGTAATTAGGAAATAGTTAAATTCTAATAGTAATGCCGTGAATTATAACATCTGTATTGTCTCACCCTTCACATGAGACTGAAAATGGAATAAAAGTTTTTAAAACACCTCTCAGTTACCCCATCTCTGGGTCAAAAAAGGGTTTAATCCAACAGCACATGGGTGCTGGATCTCCCTGGCAGGTGATGATCCCATTTCACACAGCACTCCAGAGGTTTCAGAATGAGTTCCCTCTGCCTGAAATGAAAGCAGCAGCTTTCAGATGCTTTCAAAAAATATAATATAATATAATATAATATAATATAATATAATATAATATAATATAATATATAAAATTAAAATTAAATAAAATTGAAATGAAATGAAATGAAATGAAATGAAATAAAATATAAAATAAAATGAAATAATTTGTTGAAATGTCTATTTTGGGATTAAAACCTTCAGTCTTTCCAGGACAGAGGGGATATTGTGCTGCATGAGGCAGTGGCTGGGAGGGTGAGGTTCCCATCCAAGCCACCCCAGCTCTCATCCATCCCCCTTTCCCAGAGGCATGGAAGCAGTTTGCTGCCCCAGCAAGTGTGAGGACACCGAGCTCAGCAAGAGCAGCTGCAGTGCCACCGAGCCGAGGGACAGCACAGGCTCTGCCACGCAGCCCCTCCCTGCTTCCCTCTTGGAAAGGGAGGTGGAAAAAAGGGCTGAAGCCACCCGAATAAAGCTGTTAATGGTTTGGCAGGAGGGTGGGGTGTCCCGTGGGCTGTTAGCACCCCCACCTGGGCTGTCATCCCCGGCTGCCCTTCCAACACAGCTCCAGCTCCCAGGGACACGCTGCTCCTGCCAGGACAAGTTTGTGCCTTGCACCTCCCAGCCCTGGCATCCTCTGCCTGCAGACAGGTCTCCTGTTTGCTCCTGGTGTGAGGATCCTCTCACCAGAGGATCCAGAGCTCATTTTCCATGAATTCTGCCTGAGTGGAAGCGACCTGAGCCTGGAGAAGTCTCCTGGGCAGCAGGAAGCCCCAGCTCCTGATGGCAGAGCACGCTCTGGGGGGGTCTGGACCATGCTGTGCCCATCCAAGGACAAGCAGGGCACTCGGCAGGGCCTGTCCCTCTGCTTCCTGCACAGAGCCCAGCTCCCAGACACACGCCAGGGTGCTCCAGAGGAGGGGCAAACAGGCTGGAAAGCTGACAGCCAGGTTGGCTTCCCTTGGATCTGTTCCTGAGCTGCCAGCTCAGCCAGACAGAAGGCTGCTTCCTTATTTATTTCATAATTAAAGTGAAAGGCATCTTCTGGGAAGCCCCTTTTCCACAATAGTTACAACAACCAGTGGTTTGCCCAAGGATTTATGCCTTCAGGATCCCTGGGATCCTTGTGAGGGAGCTGGAGTTCCCTGCTCTACCAACCCTTCATCACTGAAGCTGAAGATGGCAATCCCGAGGGATGAAGCACACAACCCCTGGGATCAGCTGGAAAACACGATTTTTCTCTGCTGGAACTCATTTCAAGCCTTGCAGTGACCACAAACTAGCTCTGAGTTGTCACACTCAAAAAAAAAAAAAAAAATTTAAAAAAAAAAAAAATCTATGGAGCAAATCCTACTCTCAACTTCAGAGCTGCTGCAGCACCAGCCCAGCTGGGGTAAGTCAGCGTTCAACCAACATGAAGCAGTTTAATCCATTTATGCCTTCTCCAGTGGGAACCCCTCCCCAGTCCTGTGTTTCCTGCACAACCACCATGGGCTGGGAATGGGCAGGAGAGATTGGAAGAGCCTCCTGTCCCACCTCATCCCACAGAGCCTTGATGGCAACCCCAGGGCTGTCCCCACCCCAGAGCTGGGGGAAATCCTGCCAGCCATGAGGTGTAACAGGACACTGAGTTCAGTGGAGAAGGAACACCATATTCCTCTTGGCTTTCTCCTTGCAAATCCTTGGAGATGAGCTCAAACCATCCCTCAAGCTGAACACAGGTTATTTCCTTCCTCGTGCCTCAGTTTCCTGCCACAGTCATGGGAAGGAATTGTTCCCTGGGAGGGTGGGGAGGGGCTGGGATGGAATTCCCAGAGCAGCTGTGGCTGCCCCTGGATCCCTGGCAGTGCCCAAGGGCAGGTTGGACACTGGGGCTTGGAGCAGCCTGGGATAATGGAAGATGTTTCATGGCAGGGGGGGTGGAACTGGATGATCTTTAAGGTCTCTTCCAACCAAAACCATTCCAGGATTCCATCCTTACTGTGCCCAGAGGAAAGAGCTATCAGGACGTGCCAGCTTTGGCCCCATCCTCGTCCCCACCAGGAGCAGCAGTTTGGTGTCACTAAATGGAAGCAGCCCCTGAGAGTGCAGTTTATTTATTTCCAGATCATTAAGCCTTCTCCTAGCGACAGTGTTTAAAAGCCACGATGACGTTTCACTCCTTCCCGCCCCCCCCCTCCGCTGTTTGGCTCTTGAAAATTAAAAGATAAGCTTTGTAAATCTCACAGAGAAGAGAGAACTGTCACTTCAGCTTTAGAAGAAAAGCCAGCAAAGAAACAAAATTCCTCTTTTGGCAAGGAGAAAAAAATCCATTATTAAAGGCTTAGAGACAAAGGCTCTCGACACAATTAAAGGCAAACCTAAGCCTTTGAAAGCAGAGGGCACGACACTGGAATACACACAAGAGGTAGAGATGAAAGCCTCCATTGTGGGGCTGCTGAAAAAGTTAAGGGGAAAAAAAAAAGAGGAGAGTTTCAATGGATGCATTTGCCTAAACCAAACTGGATGAGAAGCTTCCTAGAGAAGGGCTGGAGTCTTCCCATGTGTTTACACAATGCCAAGAGCTGCTGGGCTCAGCCTTAATTAGGATCCTGGGGCATTACTGGAATAACTTGAGGAGCGAGGGTCACAATGTTCATTAAGCAGAAAGAAAACGCGGCTCTGATATTTTCCCTGGGAAGCTTTCCACCTGGGAAGCCTAATCTTCCTCTCCAGCCTGCTCAGCTGAGGCAGATGATGTTTGGTTTGGTGCTGTCAAGGCAGGAGAGCCGGCTGGGGACACGGTGCTGCTGCCCAGGCACACGGGTGACTCTCAGCCCAGCAGCGGTGGGAAGATGTGGCCACTTCTGGAAAACACTGAGCCTTCCTGGCTCTAAATCAAGAGCACCAGATCCAAGGAAAACCAACGTCCAGGATGGCAGAAACGTTGTTGAAGTGCTTCGCTCCAAAACCTGCCCCTTGCTCTCGACCCCTCCGTGTCCAACCGGCAGCACCACGAGCCAAACCCTCACCCTGAGATGCTCCCAACCACCCTGGAAATCTCCAAGACCCTTTGCTATCACTTGGCAAACCCTGTGCTGGAAAGAAACCACCAGCACCACTCCATAAAATGATGGATTTACCATCCACCCCCTCCTGCAACTGCCCAAAGCCAGGGTGGCCTGACCCTACGTGGCTGCACCAGGCTGCGGAAATGTTATTTCTGCTGTCCTGAACTCTGACTCCTCCCTGAGAGGCTCAGAGGGCTTCAAAGGAGAGCAGCTCCCTCTTTGCTGAGGATCACATGGGCTACAGCAGCTCCCGTGTCTCTGGAAGAGGATGCTCCAGTGGTGGCTGCTTTTCCCCACCTGGTGTGTTAACACAGGCAGTTTAATTTTTATTAATGCTGGGTTTAATCCAGGGCTCAGCAGGGAAGGCAGGAATTACTTATACCCAAACTCAGCAGCGTTTTGGGGAGGTTGGAGGAGGAGACTGTGTGGTAAGGACAGTGCACAATGTCCCAGGATATTGAATCAAAGGTGTCTCAGAATGTTGGAGAGGAGAGAATGATGCATCTGACCCCATCCTACCAGAAGGCTTATTAATTACTTTAGTATACTATACTATATACATTACATCTAAACTGAATTTGCTAAGTACTCACTCTGTACACTACTGCACAGAATTGTACTTATTTTGTGACTCTCCCATGACTGTCCAGACAGTTTGAACACTCACACACACACACTCTTGGCCCTGACAGGCCAAGGAGACAAAACATCTTCACTTTGGGTAAAAAATTTCTATATTGTATTCTACTTTGTCACAACACAGGTGCAGCAAATTATAAGAATTGTTTTTCCTTTCTCTGATGTTCAGAGAATGTGAAACCCAGAAATATTTTTGGGAAGAATTGTGCTTTGCCTTTCTCTGTGAAGAGAAATGTGGCAACACCAGGAAGGTCTATCATTGCAGGTACATGACTTTTTAATCCTAATTCTCCTCTCCACAGAAGCTCCTGGGATAGCTGAGCCTGATTTGGGATGACTTGGGTGGAGGCCAGAGCCACGCCAGGCACACTTACATCCTGCTCACAGCCACAGGCCGGCCTAATTCACTGTCCCCCACTCTGAAAATAAAAGCAAGGTCCAAGGATGGGTTTAGAGTCCTTTTTTTGTGTGTGTGTGTGTGTTTTCCATTGGTTGGTTCCATCACCAAGGAGACCGAATTCCTACACTCGCTGTTTTAGACATTTCCCCGGAACATAAATCCCGGCTCCTGTGCCAATGGCCATCACAGCACAATTACGTAAGGAACGTGTTGTGTGCTGAGCTGGAGCTTTGCTCCCCGTACCTGTGATCTGCCGGGTTTTTGTGGCCATCCAAAGGGGAACACGATTTCCCCCAGGTCTGCTCCAAGCCCAAATCCCTCCTGGCATCGCGGCCCAGAGTCGCCTGGAATCACTCGCCTGGTATCCCGTGTAGAAAATCCTGCATAAAGCACAGCAGGGCATCAGGGAAAGGAGAAGAATTCCTGGGGTGCTCCTGCAGCAGCAGCTGAGGCATGAATTCAGAAAATACCTCTGCTGCCAGGCCATTTCCTGTCCTCATGGAGCAGCAATGCCCCTCTCTGTGCCCTAATCCTGGATTTTGTCCCTCCCCCCTCTCAACCTCACTCCTAAGTGGGAGATCAGTTTTCAAAGCACTCCACAGCGGAACAGTCAGATGGTGTTAATGGGAATTCTACGCCCGGGATGCCTTTCAGAGCACCAAGTTTATCCCGAGTCCCCCAGGACACAGACTGTCTCCTGTTGTTTGCCTGACGCCTGTCACACTGGCCTCCATCTCCATGGCAATCCCGAAAATCCAGCACCTGACAGGAAAATGGGAGGCAGAGCTGCTGCAAGGAGGGCAAGGCAGTGTCCACTGCGGGATGCTGGGCCAGGGAATAAATGGGGTGTTTGCCTCGGGGCTCTCAGAGCTGTGGGACCTCAACACAAACCCACTTACATAAATGGTTACCTAAGGATGTGTCTTCCCAGATCTGCATCACAGGGAGCTGATCCGCGGGAGGGAGGCTCCAGTGACACATCAGGGAAGATGTGTCAGGAGGAATTCGTGATCCTGAGTGCTGGAGGCTTTGGAGGTGGAAGTGTTGCCTCTCTGAGCCCCTCAAAGCAGCCCAGAAGAGAAAGCCAGCGAGCTGTTGTGCTTTGCAGCACAGAGATCCCCCCATGCACTGCTCACTGTCTCTGCATTTGACCCCCTAACCTCCCAAAATGCAGCCCAAACACATCTGGTCTTCAGGGCTGGCTTTTTACATCAGCCCCTATCCTGCCCTCTTCTAGAATCAGCAGCAAAACCCTTTCTTGAAGAAACAGCTGGTTTCCATGATCTTATTTTCAAGCCAACTCCTTAACAGATACTCCCTTCTCCTCCTTCCCCCCACCCAGTTTTAGCTGTGTTACTGCTCCATCTGGTCCCTCCGTGCTTGGAGGAATGCCAATACCTCCTAGGAAAGGGGAAAAAAAAACTTCTCTTCAGTTTGGGGTTGCTGGGAAAACGTGAGCAGGCAGTGGCAATGTCTGTGTCCATTTTCAATTCCGGCTCTGGAGCATCCCAGGGAGTTCCAGCAGCTCTGAGCCTGTGTCTGCTGCCAAGTGAAGGTGGTCTCCAGCCCCCTTGGGCATCTCTGTGCACCCCTCGGGCCAGTCTGAGGTACAGAGAGAGGAGCTCAGTAGGTGACACTGCATGGAAAAGCATTCCACTGGGGTTTTAACCTGTTTGCAGACCTCAGGCCTTCCTTTCCTCCTGCTCCTTTCCCCCCAGAAAAATGAAACACAGCAGCTTCTAAAGATGCTGGTGAGGGTAGAGGGAAGTCCTGAAAGATTTCTCCAAAATCCAGGAGGCTGTGGCACCATTTCTCACCTGTTGAAGAGAAACCTGCTGCACCAGCTCTGCTTTCCTGCTCCTGAGTAGGAGCACCACTTTTTCAGGATTGGTGAGAGGGAATACGTGGTTCGCCGTTTCTGGCTACACCAGACCAGACAAGCATCCTGGAAAACATCAGGAAGCCCAGTCCAGGATGAAGTAAAGGCTCTGGGGCACTTCCTATTGTTGCTGGTGCACGTGAGGAAAAGTTCCTTTGTTTTTTAGGACAATAGCTTCCTTGCCTCCAGGGATCCTGGTTCCAGCTCCTTTCTTGCCTGTGTTATGGCTCAGGAATGAAAAACAAAGAAGGAATTGAGGAAAGCAAGTCCAAGCAACCCCAGGAAAGGGTGGGTTTGTGCTCCCCTGAGCACGGGCTTTGTTAGGGCAGCCAGGGGGGTGTGAGATTGTGGCAGAGGGGATTTTCCCTGCCGGCAGCAGCCCATGGCCATGGCTGGGTTTGTCACAGGCCCTAGGCTAGCGAGGCCCATAAAGGACAGGGATATAAAATCTCCAGGGCTCAGGGCCATCTCGGGAAGCTGCAGCCCCAAAAGCAGGGTGAGCCAGCACGGTTTGCCTCTCTGCCAGCGGGCTGTCTGCATCCAGCTCCTGTCCTCGGTGCCTAATCCGAGGAGACAGCAAAGACACTCACACTGACAGGAGTCCTCCTGGAGCGGGGCTGTGCCTGCCAGGGAAGTGTCTCCACAGTGGCTGAGCATTCCAAGCTCTGGGAAGGGTGTGATGCCCAGGCAGGGGGGCAGGCAGCTGGTTCATGCCACAATGACTTGCCAGGAGAGCGAGTTCCCCCTTTAAATCAGCACAGCCCAGAGGGGTCTCAGGTGCAGGAGGGAGCCCAGGCACTTCCAGAGCTGGGAAAGGATTGTCCTGTGCTTGGGAACACATCGTGACACAAGTTATGCCTTTCTCTTGAACCAGTAAAGAATTATGGAGTTGTTAAGGTTGGAAAAGACCTCCAAGATC
>VYZP01054790.1:1556-16722 GCA_013400635.1 Hypocryptadius cinnamomeus
AACATCCTCCACTTCACAGCTTTCTCATAATGACTGTTATTTATTTTTTAATTATTATAAGAACTCAGGATGGGCATGGAACTCCTAAATATTTAAAAGAAAACCACAATATAGAAAGCCTTTTGGAACTATGATGAGATCAAAAAGCAAAAAGACTGTACAGAACACAGACAAAATGAAATAACCCAAAATTACATAAGCCAGCAGCTATTTCACAGTCTCTTCTGTTTTAAATTGCTACAACCCCCATTTTGCACCCCAAACAGCAGCAGGACTATTTCCTGCTGTGGGCTCAGCCAGGTGGAGGAGGGCTGGGAGAGGGTGGCTGCCAGCCTTGGTTTCCTACTTTTCCCGCTGGAAGCACCTCCTGAAAAAAGACAGTGAAGATGTGAAAATGCAAATCCTTTCCTGGATCACCAGATAAGCTTAGCAGAGAACACTTTTTCCCTGGGACTCAGGAAGGCTGTAACCCTGCACTGCCAAAGATGAGGACCAGAACTAATGAGGTGCACAAACTAACTCAAAATGACTACAGGGTGCTACATCTATGCATTAATAGCATGCAAGATGAAAATATGTCTGGGAAGATGGGAGAGATGAAAGCAAAAGTACACTTTCCCCCAAATTTCTTAGCTCTACATTGCAGTGGCATGCTAGCTGGGCTGTAATACATCCTGCTGATGGGTGTGCTCCACACAAAGCTTCTGCTGCATGGAAAAAGACCTTCACCTTGCAGTGCTTATCCTCACCTTGGATCTCAGCCTTTGTCTCCTTGTCCCTGGGCTGCTGGGAAGAAAAGGAGTTTAAAGTAGGTCACCAAATACCATTGTTGCAGTTCAATCCCAGCTGGCAATTAAGCCACTTACTCCCCTCCCATCCCCCAGTGGGGTGGGGAAGAGAGTCAGAAAAAGATCAAATCCATGATTGCTCACTACCAACTGACTGAGGCCCCCTGAGCAGCAATCAACAGCTCCTGGGCAACTCTCCTCAGTTTAAACACTGAGCATGATGCTCTGTGGTATGGAACATCTCAGGCCAGTTTGGGTCAGCTGTCCTGGCCATGCTACCTCACAGCTTCTTGTGCATCTTCTCACTGGCAGAGCATAGCAAACTGAGAAGTCTTGGCTTAGCGCAAGCGCCACTTTGTGACAGCTACAACATCAGTGCGTTATCAACATTATTCTCAAACTGGATCCAAAACTGTACCAGCTGCTAAGAAAATTAATTCTATCTCAGCCCAAACCAGAACAACCATTTAGCAATGTCCATGTCCCAGCTTCTCTGAGTTTCTGGTTTTTACAGAGTTATTGTGCTTAAATTATAGTTCCACAATATTACCCAGACTGAGAGGAGAAAGTCCAAACTGGAAGACAGATAAAAGTGGTGGGGAGGGAAGGAATTTTATTCTGGAAATTTATTTCACGTAATTCCAGTTGCTGGCAATTTCATCATTTAATCTTGAATGATAAACCAGAAAGATATAAAGAGGGTTAATTTACATCTGTCCCTAGTAACACAGCATAAAGACGGAAAACAAGAAGACCAGACTTATTTTCTATAGTTATTTTAGTGGAAGACTAAAATTAGGTGAGAGGGGCTCAGATTTTCTAATCATATCTTTTTAAGAAATATGCTCAATTACAGTTAATCAATTACAGATTTTACGTCCTTGATTTTGCCCAATAAGTTCAGGGCTTTTCTATTTAAGCAATAAAACCCTTGAAAAATTACAGTTCTCTTCATTTTAATTAAACTCTATTTTATCAGGAAACAGCTTGTAAAAATAAATAATTTAAAAAAAAAAGCTATCTTGTAAACAGAACTACCATTTCCCATTTTCTATCACAATGCTATCAGATTGCTAAAGTCATGAAATAACAGATAGATTCAGAAACCATACCATTATGGACCTGTCTACATATCTTATCCTTTGTTACCCAAGAGAAGTTCTAAGTTTAGAGGCAAAGGCAACATTCAGTTGCAAATTGACATATCTGAATGCTTATTAACCCACCAGAATCAACTTGTTTTTAACAAAATAACTAAAAAAGCAAATGTAAAGGATGACTGAATCTGATTATTCAAATCAAGTGTTTGTTGTGTAGACTGAAAGTGAATTTAAGCTCTGAAACTTAAATCCTTTTGTTTAAGTCAATCAGCCCCAGGGCTCTTCACTGTCTGCAAAGGAATCTATTGATGGCTTAAATTCAGAAGAGACCCAAAGAACATGTATAATCTTAGACAGGCAAAGAGAGCCATTGATTTCAATGAGATTAGTCTTAAAACTATGTCAGACAAGATTTGAGGCATCATATCTTTAACTGTAGAGCTCATTATACGGAGAGAAAACACACGGACCCTCAGCCACACAAGTGATTCCCAAGGTTTGAAATGGAAGCAAAAAACTTTCACCTCGGAAACAATTACACAAGAGTTTAATCTCACCACATTTAATCAGCTAAATAATGTGAAAGAAGGGCAGGCTAGTATTCATAATGCAGAGTGGGGGTATAAGCCTATGGAGAGGTGATATATCTATTCATTTGCAGGGGCTCTAAAGGAAAAACAAGTGTCAGTTCTTGCCAGTGGAACTGCTAAAGGAAATCATGAAATGGCATGTACTTGTTACATGCAATTGTTAACTACTGGTTGAGTAGGAAGACCCAGATCTACTGTCCAACTTGAAGTTGTCAAGTTTAATTCCTAGGCTTATTTCTAAAGGTTTTTTGTAAACCTTCATTAAGGTAGCAGCCAGAGTAAAAAAAAAAAATTGTGACTCCACTGCAAAAGTCAGGATTGAATTTGGTGACAGATGCGGTCCTTGCCATGTTCTTGTTTCCTTTTCCAGATGACAGAAGTCACAGCAGAGGTGTCACATTGCTGTACAGGTGATGTGGCATACCCCATTCCTGTGTGAATGACTACACTGACTGTCCCAGCATTTGTTGGAGGAAGAATTGGTTCAAATTCCAAAAATGAGATCAAATCTCTTTAACTGAAACAGGACAATGAAAAACTGGAAAGGAGAAAACCATTTAATCCCTTTCACACCAAACATCTTTCCCCAATAAGCTATTAAAAAAAAAAAAAAAGAAAAAACCTTAACAAAAAAGGGGTTGTGAGGCATGAATGTTAAAAATCCCAACGATATTTCTGAAACTTTTCTTATTCCTTTTATTTCATCTTCAGGTAGCTCCTGTCTCTGCAGGGTTTCTGACTGGGGTTTTGATCCTGGAGTAATTCAGGGTTTACATAGCCATGGCCCAGAGGCTTGCTCTTGCAAAACTATTGACAGACAAAATAAAATATTGAGAATTAACCTTTTCTTTTCATTAAGCTCCCCAGGAGAGCTCCTGTTGCACTGGAATTCATAGGGCTTTTTGGCATAAAGGTTAGAGCAGTTGTTTAGAATGGGAAACAAATACTGTGAGGTTTTGTGGTTTGATGAATACATTTTACTGATTCATCTGGTGTTGAAATAATTCACTTTATTTAGGAAGCTCAATAGTGAACTGTGCTCTTTGGTAGTGTCATTTTGCTACACATATCCTTTGGCCCTGATAGTTCAATCAAAGAGCCCCCCCTATCCCCGCTCACTCTCTCACTTGAGGTGACACACTGCAAGCAGCAAAGCTCCAGATGATTAAACTTCTGCTTCCCAGGAAAAATTCCAGCTGAATTAATGCAGAACTGTGCTAAGGTTTAAGCAACTGCTTTTAACTCATAAAAGCACAGGCCGAGGTCTGAGCAGAGCTCGAACACCAGTGCTGGGTGCTATCCCAGCCCTCCTCTCTGCCTCTTCTGCCCGCACAGCCACTTGCTTAAAATTCTGCTCTTCACCTGCAAGTCTGCACAGCTCTGCAGCCGACTATTGTTATTTAACATGTACTTCACAGTGGAATTGAAGTGTTCCAATCAAGATTAGGTTCTGTTTCTCTATGTGGTATGCAAAGCATGTCTGCAGACAAAACTTTTATCCGTTTCTCCACCTGCCTTTTCATTGTGCCCCACAACAATCTCACTGACAGTGAGATTGTGCTTTTTCATTCTCTTTTCTTCATTCATTCCTAAATGCCTCTTGCCAGGCCCTCACTCCAAGCTCACTGACTGTGGCTGCTACATCAGTGTGCCACTTGCCCCACTGGCTCAGATCCCTTTCTGCAGCCCATATGCCATGTGGAGGAGGAAGGGGCTCAGGGTATGAGGGTTTCCCAGAGCAGCACCAACACTCGCCCTCCTCAGATCACCCACCCCTGTCACCGAGCCCCTTTGGAAACCAAAAAGGGGTAAAAAGCAGACTTCAAAGCATGAGCTCTTGGGGTAAATGGTATTTACAATCTGTGGTGCAAACAAAGGAGCGAGCCCAAGCCTTATTGTAGTAGAAAAAGGAGAGGAAAATACTAGGTGAAACCTTTGGCTGGGTCAATGCCCAACCAAATCTGACAATTCAGGAGAAATGGTGCGTCCACTAGCAGGGCCAAACCCCTAGAGCAGATCAGAAAACAAGGCTCCTCTTTGAAGCAAAAGAGTGGTGTGACAGCATGTTACACTGCTGGACATGTGGGGCTGCAGTAAAGGATCACGAGCAAGGCTGGTCGCTGGCCACCAGCATCAGCCACAATCCCCTCTGCTGCTTGCCCTGGCCAGAGCATGGGACACTACTGCAGCTGGGGGGACAAGCTGCAAAGCTCTCTTTTACTCTGTAAATCTGCTGAGCTGATGTAGCTATAAGGGTGCCACAGTCAAAAAGCAAGAGTTTCCAAGCAGTGAAATTTTTATATAAAAAGAATCTAAATGTCTGGGTTTTATCAATTGCATCAACTCCTTAGTGTCAAAAAATAACTGACCTTTGCTTTTAAATCTGTGTTCAATAAAAGATTGATTGATTGTGAACTGATTGTGAACTTTGCAAAGTCTGTGACATGGTTCAGGGAAAAAATACATTTAATTTCCCTAATAGCTGCTGACAGTCTGTGAAA
Organism: Hypocryptadius cinnamomeus; assembly: GCA_013400635.1. NCBI lineage: Eukaryota > Metazoa > Chordata > Aves > Passeriformes > Zosteropidae > Hypocryptadius > Hypocryptadius cinnamomeus. The sequence continues at coordinate 6,536 of VYZP01054790.1, forward strand.
CAAATAGTTTTAATTATTTTCTCCTTGGTGAATTTCAGCTCTCATCATTTAATCAAAAAGTAGCACATTACCAACAATTGAGATTAAATGGAAAGACATACAGTAGGGAAAATAGGAAATTACATTAGCACTAAACAGTGACAAATATGTCCTTCTTATTGCACTCTTGTCCTGATACAGCAGAACATTTACAGTGCCCTGATAAAAGAACCTTTAAAAACCCAAGTGAGCCCTTTAGACTTTTCCCATTTACCCTGAGACTTATGACTACTGAAAATGCCGATGTGGTCTCTGCAATAAAAAAAAAAAAAATATTTTAAAGATTCATTTCACTTGTTGATGAACAGATCTTATGCATTGGTGTAAAGCAAATGTTACTCATTTTTTTACTGGTACGACTGAGGCACGAAAATAACTACAGAGTTAATCAATAGGTAATGACTGTATTTCATGAGTAATGCCCTGTTCAGAGGAAAAAAATTACTGCAATTCACAAACAATTATTGACACCATGAAGCACATGAATCAATGCCCACTAGAGATCTGCACGTTATTTAAAATTTCTTCAGCAATATTTGTCTTTGTTCCTTAGACCCAGTGTAATTTTTCCTGCCTGTTATACTGTGAATATATTAAAGGTTAGTGTGAATATATTGATGACAACTAGAATAAAATGTAAAAGCTAGACTTCTGATGGATAAATCCAACTATTAGCAGTGGTGTGATTATTACCAGAGCACTCTAGCCATGGGATTCCATGCAAAGCTCTTTCTTGCATAAGACATATTTTGTCACAGAATTATCAAGACCTCACCTCTTAAAGGTCCAGTACAACTCTACTGGAATTCAATCTTTTTTAAGTCTTCCCTGTTGCTTTTTCTGCCTGCAATGGTTTACTGCTGGGAGAAAGTGGAAGGACATGAGGTGGCCAGAGCTGGAGATGATGTGCCTCAGGCTTATTGAAGTGTCCCAAAGAGACAGATTTATGACCGGCTCTCACAGGGAACCAATGAATTGGCCTAATTCTCTAATTATAGCTGTTTGCCTTGTTTTTACTGTTATCTCTGTGTAAAGCAAGGGAAAATCATGAAAAAGTCCAAGGTACAAACCTGAATTCTCATTTGTTAGCATAGCGGAGAGAACAACACATCTGTTCTTCACTTGCATAAACAAATATCCGAGATGTACAGGGCAGTGAAGAAGATGATTACCACTGGCTCTCACATTTTTATTTTTGATTCACATGTGGCTTGAGACATGGCTGGTTTACAGCCTGATATGATACTCCTTTATTTGAGGGTTTAACTGCAAATCAATTCTGCTTAGCCCAGAACAAACATCTGGTCCTTGCTTAGAAAATGAATTGAAACAACATCATGCCTGCCATCAGAGCACAGCTACTCAAACATCTGACAACAGTTACCAGCAGCACCTGAGAGGAGGGACAGATTTTTGAAAGAATAAATGCCCAGCTGTGGCTAGAAACATATTTGGGTGTCTTGCTACAGTTCTTCATAAGAAAACAACAATCATTTTTAATTACTAATGTAATAAAATGAGGAAAGCTCTTGATTTGGCTCTTGAAAAATCAGGGAGATTCCTCTCCTAGTCTAAATTAATATTAAGAAGAATTTACAAATATTTTCAGATGACCACAGCAGAAAAAAAGCACACCAAATAATGAACATAACCACAAAGAAATCCAGAGAAAAATTAGTGCTAAGGTACGCATCTTTACACAACATGTTTCTCTAAGGGAAAATAGATACCTGAGCCAAGTATGTTCCTTAACTCCTTCTCTGAAAATATAAACTCCTTTCCAAAGAGCTAACCCAGGGTATTTTTTTCCTTTTATTTAGGCAAGTATGAGAAATCATAAAATAAGATTGAAAATTGTCTCAGCATACACCTCATTTGCAAGTAGTAGACAGCTGCTCAGTCTCCTAAAGCTTACTTTTGTGTTGAAAAGGAAATAAAATCTAGGCAGTACTCGGGCTGGAGTTAACTGCTGCTACATTAAACAAGTGCAAATATAACTATTTCAAAACTATAAATGATGAAGTAGGCTCAATGAAATGGAGATGAGAGCATAGCCCAGAATATATTCACATGATTTAAAAATAAACATTAAAAATGTATTTATGGGGTGATGAGCAGGAAAGGAACTGCTCTTCCAAAGCTCTGATCATACAGCCCTGCTGGCTCCTGGTTTTCCAGTTTAATTTAGAGAAAAGGTTACAATCATCGATCTCATTCCACGAGTTGTCAGAAGAGCCAGCCCTACGTATTTCATCATTAAGAAGCCCCACTGAAGAGGTGTTTTAAACATTTGCAATGGAGGTTAACTGAGCACTTGCCAGCTGCTCTGTAGCTCTGCCCTTTCTTCTAATTCAAAAGTATATTAACTGGAGGACAATTGCAGATGTTCTCATCCATAACCTACAGTGACAATAACAAATAGCAGATCAAATTAAAAGGTTCTTACAGTTTCCCAAAATATTCAGCACTTTGCATTTTGTTAGGGTTATTTACCTATCCTTCCTAAAAATTCTTAAGTACTGCAGATGAGTAAGGTTAAGAGTGGAAGATTATTGAAAACTACTTAGTAATATCTGTTTAACTTGTAAACTAACAGTAGGTTACATTTTTGGTTAATATATGATTAAAAAGGAAATTACATTTTATTAACATAATTTTGTATATTAAAAAGTTCTATACTTGAAAGTAAGTAATATTTTAACATGAAAATTATCTAATCTCCACAAATTCAAGCAAAGGGACTCCAAAACATGAGAAGTACTCAGTCTCCTGAATTTTAGGTATATCTATTTTTCTGTGATAAAGGCACTAAGAAACCATATTAATACTTGGAAAATTCTGTTAATAAATACCTACTGTCATCCAAAATTTTACAGAAATACTAGCTGATAGTGAAAACCTGTAAAAACACTAAATAAAATTATATGCACTTGCTTTACAAAAATACCTTCCACCTACTACACATTAAAAGGAAGAATTTTTTATGCAAGAAAGATACTTACATAAAGAAATGCCTGGTAGTACAAATGACCACCAGCAATGTGGTGTTTACCACAGAAACTATGGAGTGCTTAATAGTTCCTTGAAGTGGAAAAACCACATGCATCTCAGTGACATGATTCATTGGCAGATATTTCCATCATAAATATAACAGAAACCCTACAGGCTGCTGACAGCAATGAAAGGTGAATGAGAGATTACTGAAATACTGTTAAATTTCAGGGATCTTGAGACCTGTGTTTCAGTTTACCACACCATTTATTTCTTGACAGTTCAAATTTTCTGTGTAATCCAAAGGATTTATTTTGAAATCTAGACAGTCATTTATATCAGGGGGCAAACTTTTACTCAGTCTTTTGGAGCACTGACAGATTTTAGCTCTCACAACAGATCCATGACCAGTAGTCTTCAGCAAGTCTATTGCTCTGATTTGAAAAACCCACCCAAGAAAGCACTCAGTTTTGACCTCCCTATAATATCATATCATGATTTAAATTAAAAAGGCTACAAAATCAGAAAACAAATCAAAAAAAGGGAAAAAAATTAAAAATAAAAATTAAAAACATGTAGTATAATTTCTCCCTAAGAAAAATACAACAAGTAGCAGTCACAAAAGAGGAATGTAATAACTTTCCTTCCCTTAGAAAAAAAAATCCTGAACCAAACTCTGTTCTGGACATTTTAGAAATGGAAATCTTTGCCTTTCTAACTCTGGTCTACTCTGGACATTCAGCTGGATTCAACTCCTCAGCTGACTTCCAGCAGGACTACAAGGCTCCCCAACACTAGTCATCTTGAAGGTACTTTAGATGTAAACCAGGCATTTGGGAAGACCTCAGAAAATGAGGCTGTCTGTGGAAAGAGGGGAAGCTGTGGTCTCTCATTCAAGGGTCACACTGCAGCCCATGGTTGCCCAGCCTCTCTGCTGAGGAGTCTCTTGAGCATTGACCAAATTGTGAAAAGCCCGCAGGTGAGAGATCAACCTCATGGCTATGTCAGTTATCTCTACAGCTCCATTTGCAATTTATCTTGGCTACTTTATTTTTTAAGAGCATGCACAGATATTTTGACCAGGACAATAAAAGATCTCCTTTTCACTGGAGGCTCTTCAGGTTGATCCATAGCTGTCATCTTCCCATTTTCTTCTCTAACCAAAAGCAAGGACTAGACTGTTGGACACTTCAACACAGCTCATAAGCAAACTGGAAGAACTACTGTCAAGAAAGGCAAGGGTGGAGGTGAGTGTAAGAAATGGCACATATTCACCAAAGGTTTACCTAAAGAAGAGTTTGCTAGGTACTCAACAAGTTCAAAATCAAAATGGACATTTCTTGGAAAACCTTCACTTTTGTACTCTTGTACTGGATTCATTTTTTCTTCTCAGCATGGGAGCAAACCAGGTAAACCTGGGGAAAAAGAAACCAGAATTCTAAATACAAAAAGGATTCAGAAGCAACAATCCATCTTGGGACATCTCTGATTAATTTTGCAGATAACCTATCAGCTGATCTTCTTCTCCAAAACTTATTTATACTCCATCATAAAAACAACACTCTTCTTATAGCTGCCACACTGTGGAAGCCATTCCCAGAGTATGATTCCAAAGATTAGAAACAAGTTTCTTCTTTTTTCTTATTTCTTTCTCAGTTTCTCAAAGTAAATACATTTCCAGTCACTTCACTTTAATTCATTCTTGTCTTCAGTAAATTTTTTTTCCCTAAAAGCATTCTTACTCTTGTTTGATTAGAGACTATTACTAGATATCATGATATAAATTGACAATAAAAAGAAGGAAAAAAATTTCCAAGAGCTTCTACACAGTCAAACTGAAACCAGCTCACAAAAGGTGTGTTGTCCTTATGGTAAGAGCGACAGCACTGGTGCCAACCTTGAGCAGGATGGTACCTGCTCACATCTATAAAGCCTAATGACTGCAAATTCTTTCTTTCCAGCCAGGAGAGCATGTGACAGATTGCACATCAAGTGTACATGAGCTGCTTCTGAGCACTGGAGGTACTTTATAATTCCCTTGGCTCCTCTGCATAAACCACTGTGTAGTGACCTGGAGATGACAAATCCAGGTAACTGAGTACAAACACATTTCATTTTTTATCACTTTTTCAAAAAGCTGGAAATAATGACACCAGCAATCTGCCTTTAACCTAGAACTGTAACAAATGGGTCAAAGCTCTCATGGGAGAAGTTGTACAGCCAAGATATTGGGTTATAGATATATTGTGCAGTGAAAACAGTGCTTGAGGCTTTCCTTACAATAAGGAGAAAAAACCCCACCAAAATGAAAACTGAGCATTAATTGTATATAAAATAATATTAGCAGGGTAATTTAAAAAAAAAAAAAATTGCAAAATGCCCTGCTTCCTTTCTTCCAGATCTTCTTGAATGGATTTCAAGCAACATCAGCTGAACATAGTAATATAAACATTTGAAGTACTTACTACCTCTGGAGATTTGCAGGCTCTCTAAAGAGATTAGGGTTCAGTGTATCTGTGCCAGCCTTAATCCACTTCCTGAGATAACAGGCATATAAAATAGGACACATGTGCCACAAACCTAAACCAGGCAAGAAAAATAAAAGGCCAGCTCCAGATCAAGGAGAACCTCTAAGGAGCAGGATCAAACATGTCTTGCATGCTTTACAAAAGAACGGTACTCGACACAGAGGATATGAAATCAAATCAGATAATCCTTGGTAGAAGAATATGCAGTAAGATTCGGACTTGGATGCTTTCGTGTTCAGATCTTATTTACTTCTTTAGCAGGTTCTGATCAGCTACACTTGTATAAAGCCACTGATGATGTCCCACAAACTTCATGATGATGGAAGTCATCATTTCATGTGCAAAGGAAAATGTGGACCTAAGCTCTTTTTACTGGTTGTGATGCATGAGAGTTGTGATAACTGAACTCGTCTCTGAAAAATTACCAGGCTACATTCACAGCTTGGGCAGTCATAAAAATAGCCTTTGTAACTAGACAACATACAGCCCTGACAGAAAAAACAAGTGTACTGCACCATCATGTCCTTCCTACATATTTTTTAGAATCAAAAAATAGTTTGGGTTGGAAGGGATCTTGAAGGTCACCTAGTTCCAACACAACTTCCATGGGCCAGGACATCTTCCACTATCCCAGGTTGCTCAGAGCACCATTCAGCCTGGCCTTGAACACTTCCAGGAATGAGGCATCCTCAGCCTCTCTGGGCAATCTGTTCCAGCACATCAACACCCTCACAGCAAAGAATGTTTTCCAAATATCTGATCTAAATGTAGTCTTTCAGTTTGATGCCATTTCCCCGTGTCCTGTCACTACATGTCCTTGTAAAAAAAGTCTCTGTCTTTCTTGTAAGCTTGCCTCTGATACTGGGAATGCCACAGTTAGGTCACCACAAAGTTTTCTGTTTTCCAGGCTGAACTATCCTAATTGACTTTGCCTTTCCTTGTAGGAGACATGCTCCATCCATTTAATCTTCCTGGTGTCCCTCCTCTGAACTCGCTCCAACAACTCAATGCACTTCCTCTGCTGGGGAGCCTGGAGCTGGATGCAGGACTCCAGGTGGGAGGAACCCAAATATACTCACAGTCTGTGTAAGCTTATTTTCAACACTCTGAGCTCCAAAAACAACGAGACAGCTTTTCTCTTTCTACAATTTTAATCATCTTAGGATAGTACATGACAAGTGACAGACTGTAGAAGACTGAATTTTGCATCTTAAGCTTGGCAGGCAACAATACTGAGTAAGTCTTTTCCTAAGACACAGTCAGCCTCAGCATACTGCTGCTGGCTGCAGGGATGTGACACACCCGGGCTCGGGCTCACAGTGCCTCTCGCAGCAAAGCCCTGGGAAAACAGGCCTGGCAGGCACACACCACCAACTCTGGCCCCTGCTATTCATTCAAAAGGTAACAGATATACTAAATTGAGTAAAATATTTTAAGTAAGTTAAGCTTGTAAATTGGTGGTGACTAGCTCTGAGATTTTGATGAGCAATTAGGAGACATGGGGAGCAACTCAGTTTTTCAGACTATGCCTGAGCCTAGGACCAGCAGCAGCACCCCTTTCCTATTCCAGTGACAGAAAAGTAGGTCAGCACAATGGGCCAAATAAATACCACTATAAATCCCATCTCTGATAAGCTGTCCAAGTTCATTCTTATTTTATTGCACATTGCTCTGGTTTCATCCAAATCCTCTTCTGCATATGTTCTGTACTTCCTGCAAGAGTGCCTGGTCTGTGGTAACGTAACCCCTGTGGTTATTTCCCCTCTCCCCAGCACTGAGGTAGCACCACACAGATGTAGTCATTTGCCCTGAAGAGACTCACAGACACAATTTAAACAGAATGTTTAAATATGTAGTAATGTACACAAACCACTAGCTCTTGAGAGATTCTATTAATGATGTATTTGTGCCACATCTAGGATCAGGTTCCTTCTAGAAAAAATGGGGACTAGAGGCACTAAACCAAAGTCTCTTCTTGTGTTTACCTATTAAAATCCACCAAATCCCAAGTATTTAGCTCAGAACATAATGAGAACAAAAAGAACCGCTACATCACGTAGTATCTCAGTAGTCTTTCTAAAATGCAATAGAGAAGTTTGTGGCTCTCAATCATAATCATTATAGTCATTACCAAAGCCAGAGCTACTCATGTGACTTCTGAACTAAAAATTTTAATAGCTCACAAATTGGGTGGCAGATGATCCTGTTATACTACAAAAAAAAGTTTTTACTGTTTGCAGTTCATCGTCAAAGAGGAGATGGTGCTTGCTTCCCATGGTTCTCCCTTGTTACAAACATTAGGCTATTCTGAATACACACAGGGAGTACACATAACTACCCATGTAAATGCATGGCGACATCTGCGTGATAAACTGTGGAGGCACACCATGAATTGTAAACACTTATGAGAAATACATTTCATAAGTAACTGGGATTTCCTCACCCAGAGCTGCTGTAGTGAAGGCACACAATAGATTATAAACATATATGAGAAATACATTTCATAAGTAACTGGGATTTCCTCATCTCTAGCTGCCCACGAGCACATTTCCCACTTATACGGGAAATGGTCTAACACCTGAGAGCTGCCATTTGCAAAACCAGATTGATAGCAGATTACTTGTGCCCCAGATCTAAGAACAAACCTTTACAGTTCCTATTCTCTCCTGTGCACATCCAAAATCCTACCACCTTCACTTCATTTCTAAAAAACCTAGAAAATTAACATTGTGCATCTTTGGAAAGGATTCATATTAACCAGCTTTATACAGCACAGACATCTACAGCTGAACTAGTCACCAGAGGACTCCTTTGTCATTCACAGGGAAAAATTGCCACTTGAAGGACTTAATTCAGTGGTCCAGGTATAGATATTTATCTTAGGATAATACAGGTCCTGTAGCAGCAGTGACCATGAGGAAACCACACCTCTGGCCTTTATATTGTAGAGATTTATGAACCAGGAGACCTGCCAGAGGTAACTTCCAGGCATAAATGCCACAGACCTCTAGAAAAGGGGATGTTTTCTGCTTCTTGGTAGAACCTGACATTTTATATCAACCTTTGCAAACTCAGGAAAACCACCAAAAATTGTGTTTGTGTTGTTCATGGAAGAATTTCCTTACTTCACACTGAAAGGTTTTTCAGTCTCCTTCAATGACTGGTAACTTACAGACTGTCATATTCAGAGAGGGGGAAAGGAGGGCCGGTAGATCTCCAAAATCTGCTAAAATTATATTTTACTGTAGTGGATAGGGTCTTTAGGTAAAGGAGCTCTGCAATACAAATTTTTTTTTTTAGGGACACATAACTCACAAATAGCAAAGCAATGAGGAATTTAGATAGACATATACATATATATGATTGTGCAAATATATGAGTATATATATATATATAAAATATACCTGAATATGCACTCCTCACAACTTACTCTTCTGCATTGTTTTGTTTTAATTCCAAACTGCTGCTCACTCATAAGCTAATTTGGAGGATTTTCCAAGGGAAGCCAGTGATCTTTCTCCTTAACTGTTTTCCAACTCATTCACATGGCAGAGAGAAACTGCCTGCAACTCCTGTTCTTACCCTTGCTGAATGGGTCATTTCATTGGGGCTGGGGTTGTTTCCTCTCTCTTTTGTTCTCTCTCTGAGAGATATACTGATGAGAAAGATTAGTGCCTGCTCTGTATCCTGCTGCCAGTGGGTTCCAGTTTCCAAGTAGTGTTATACTCCATGATCACAAGAAAACAGAATTTTAAGCACATAGTGATTGACTTAGTACTTCTCTGATGCATGAGGAGGAATTACAGTAGTGGGATGTTATAACCCATAATTTAAAAGATTGTGCTAATGGTTCAGTGGAAATGTCAAGATTCTCTAATTTCCCAATCTTTCAGGCTCTTTTCTGAGACTTTCACTTTAGAGACATTGAGGAGACTTTCTTTTAAACTGAGAGGAATCGGTCCAGAGTCCCTGATATGTGTTTGATCCACAGCAAAATTATCCTTCTTTTTTATGTTTTCTCCATTTTCAACAAGTCTGACTGGGAATAGATTACCGCACAGAGGTATTAATCAAATACTTAGGAAAGTACTGCAAGGAATAGATTGATGGATGGAAAATGTCTTTCCTAACTAACTCTGTGGTTTCTGAATATGAAACCAGTTACAGATTACAGGATGATAGGTGCTGATGTGCTAACAGTGGTTAGGCTCATATATTTTCACAATTTCTTAACTGTTTACTTACCCTCACCACAGTAAAGCAATGGAGGGACTATTTTTCCCACTCTTTTGGATACAAATTTAAATGCTTTCACATAAATAATCTTTCTGGGCTGTCAGGTTAAATCAGCAATCCTCTAACACACCGGAGTTAAGGATAAACCCTCTCTTACACAGTAAGACACAGAGCTTGTGACGTTTCAGTTGCTTACTGAAATGACCAAAACAATTTCACACAGTGCAAGCATAGTGCACGGTGTAGTTTTAACCTGTTTTCCTTTAAACCATTTCCTGGGCTAAAAAGGGTGAATCCTGTAGGCAATATTAGACATAGAGACAGTTTTCCTGTCCTGTGAACTATTTTGAAAGAGGGAAGACAATCTTCCCATTTCACACTGTGAGAAGGGGG
>VYZP01054790.1:16773-61010 GCA_013400635.1 Hypocryptadius cinnamomeus
AAGGATGCTTATTTTAATTAAACAACTAAAATTCCAGGGCAGGACGTGAAATGTATCTCTGTGCACACTACTTCATTTTTTGCTTGCTCCAAGCCTGTGTTTCAGCCTGTTCCAACTGGCACCCTTCAAGAGGAAGCTTGGGTGTGGTATGGGGATAAATCACATCAGCAGCTGCTCCAAATAAGTTATAAACAAGAACTTCAACATCCTTGACTCCCTGTGACGTACTGTGACATAATCCCACCCATTTTGTGCTGTCCTCTACAGCAACCATACACTCCTTTGCATGCCATACACTGAGGCAAGCAACACAAATCCTTCATCTTCCTGCCATCAAAACACCCTGTCACAACTCTCAACGTGCCCCTTCAAATAAATATTTTCACCACTTAGAGCTTAGAAAACATGCAGAAAAATAGTGATATCTTGGGATGCAGGAGGGTCACAGGTCCAGTGGAGACCAGGGTCCAATGCTATTTATGTGTACACTGAGGGCCAGCCTGCCTTAGAGGGGTCTGACCTGACTTGGAGCAGACACAGAGGGCTCTGTGTTCAGAAGGCTCTGTGCTCAGCAGTTACAATAAATAAAGCAGCCAAGCTCCATCCACATACCCCATAACAGGCAGGACTTGGATACTTAACCAAGTCCAGGGGTTCAATGCAAGAAAAAAACCCAGATCATCAGGATTTATGAATTAAACAGTAGATTATTTACTAGCCTTCTCAGGCTGGTTCCCTCATCTTTCCCTCTAGAATCATTCTATGGCTGTACAAATAATAAAATACTTAATAGATGGAAAAAAGACACCTATGGCTCTGAAAGCTTAAATCCCTGTACCAATGTGTACAAAAATGGTATCTGCTAAAAGACCAGTGTTACTGGATTCAAGCAGACTGTTTTCTTCTCTATGTTTTTGAGCAGAAAAACCTTTTGTAAAAATTAACTGCAAATTATACGTTTCTGCAAGTTTTCATTTTTGTGAGAAAGGCCCAGATTAGCTTTATGTGAGGACCACACACTCTCATGCACAGAAAATGTTGATGCTGATGAATTGCTGCTTTCAGCTGTGGGATTTAATTACTCTCATTCTCTTACAGCTGGTGTTATTGTGTGGTGATGTGTTTGTCTTCTGACACCTGGGGGGTAGGATGAAATAAATTTACTATATTCACAGTGCCAAAGGGACAGTCTGAATAAGAAATGCTGCAATAAGACCTGCATGACTATGTCCTCTGGCATGAATGATGAATCCAGGTCCTTTAGATCTTGATTTCTAGATGTGCCTACTGACTGGAAGCATTTTTAAAAAAATGTTATAGGAAAATTACACTAATGTTAAGCCTATTTTGACAAGGTGAAGGAAACGAATTAGTTTATCTTGACTGATATCTACCTAGCCAGTGTTCCTGAAGCTTTTCTCTTCATTTTTACAGGCTGGCAGGGTCACTAATCCTACTCATTTTCAGTTTGTCAGTCAATAATCACTTATCTGGCACTATGTCTTTGGAAATGACAGCTGAGACAGGATCTGATGCAAAGCCTTCCTTCCACAATGCCTTCCTAAATACTAATCTGAGCTGGCTGAAAGGACCAAATACTCTATATCTGGTAATGTCATGTTCACCAAGCTTGTCATAAACAAGGTTTTGGGGAACTTTACAATACTGCTATCTGTCAAATGTCTCTACTTTGATGCCATAATGAAGTCATACAAAGCAGAACAGTCCCTGTTATTGGACATTAATGAGAGTCAACTTTTTTGTTTTGCTCTAAGGCATTTTAATTGTATCACAAGCAGAGACCATCTGGTTTAAGAATGAATATTCAGTATCTGCTGCAGATGCAGCAATACTTGGGAAGGAAATGGTACTTCCCAGTTTCCAGCCTGCACAGTACCCAATGCTAAAGCTGGTGTGTTGCACACTTAGCTAAATTGCAGTTTGATGCTCAATGAATGACTTTTCAAGTTATTACTCTCTCATTAATTAGTTAGTGTTCATTAGTTTGGCCTTTATCTCCCCAAAAAGAAGATGAATTTATGTTAAAAATTACTAAAGGATAATATACTTCATTGCATTCTGCAGAGGACTGTGTCAGCTCATCAGGCTTTATTTACCAAAAAAGTCATAGGGATAGAAATATATTTTTTTGAGTAATAAACTTAATTTGTCTCTTGTGTGACAAGTGCAGTCCATGTTTATGAAAAATACAGAGAAAACATTTGCAAAGTGCAAATTTAGAGTACCACAGCAGACAATAACTTTTCTGAGAAAGAATTGAGCCGAGAAAGAATGAAAACGTCACTTCTAAAGGGCAGGCACCAATTTCACAAATTTTGTGACTGTCACCAGAACCTTTAGTTTGGCCTATCTTATTTCTACAGAAATGCCTTTCACTGCAAAGGGTTTGCCCCTTTGTGGGAGGCAAAACCACCAAACTGATTTAGCCAAGACTTTTCTGAGCCATATATAAAGTTTAGAAGATAATGCTTTGCAATTTTAAGAAAATCAAGCTGTTAATACTTTGAGTAAAGTATGCATACATATCATGGCCTATTTACAAGACTGCAGGTCTATTCATTTAAGTACCTAAATATCTTGAGGCAGCTCCAAGGCGGATGTTGAGCCAACAGCCTTGTCTGCCACACTGAGCTGCCTCAAACATGAGCAGCCCAGGGAAGGTGGGGCCAGGCTGCAGTCCCTAAGAGGTATTTAACTTGAACATGACTGGCACCAGTGCTGGCAGAAATGCATTGAAAAGTAGTGGGGGCTCTGCCACTTTATTTTGAAATGAAATCAAATAAGATGTTGACTCTCTCCTGAGGGAATGCAATGTGATGCATTTCCTCACTGAAGCTCTCTGGGCTATGCTGGCTCTCAAGAGTGCCATGTTGCAGTGAGTGAAGCAATTTCCAGCACACATTTAGAACCCACTCTGGAATACTTCAGGTAGTTAGTTAAGTCAATATGATTAGAGAGCTATCACCTCATTTTCACTGCATGACTGCCATAATCCTAGAAGGAAGACTCATATAAGTGCTCAGGAACAAAATTCCAGGGGAGAAAAAAAATCCATACTACCAACTATCAGCTAATATTACCAGACAACTGAATTTTCTTGTATTTGCTTTCTTACTTTTCTCGGGGGAAATTTACCCTAATGCACGAGACCAACACAAGACTCACACAGGCTTGAATGTTGAATACTACAGCCCTCAGTAGAGCACTATTAAAATTGCCAGGCATGCTTTCAATGTGAGCTTGCTGTGGAGCTGAACATCTCCTTGTGATGCCAATTGGGGCGTTCCTCTGGGATAAAGCACTCCCGAACACCCAGATATATCCTAAGCAATAAGCAAAGAGTAGACATTGGAACTGTAGCTCAGAGGTCTAAGGGAGGATGGGAAGAGAGAAAGTAAGAATTTCCCTCTCCTCTGGCTTTTGGGAAAAACACATTGAGTGTTAGACAAAAATGTGAAAATCTCAACCTCGCATTCAGATATCCAAAGCTGAGGTTATTCTGACTCAGAAAACAATTGATACATTTGCTTTTCAGGCAGTACAGGCATCACTCTTCCATACAGATCAGTATGTCTGTCTGTCACCTATTTCAAGGCAGAATTTCTTTTGGGCAGTATCACATCCAAAGAAGAAAGAAATGATCAGGAACTATCAGTGGCAGGACTGTTAGAGTTGTGAGAATGGGAATCCCTCTTGTGATAAATCATTCTAAATGTTCAATAACATCCAATTCAGTGTCTAAACATCACCAGTATAATACAAAAATGTCTCCTGGGCACATCAATAAAACTGGGAGGGACTGAGCACTGCAAACAACAAGAGACTTGAAACTCACTCTCAGATGCAAGAATTTAGTCAGAATTTTGTTTGTGCAGAAGAAATGCTAAGCACAACTTAAAATCTACATGAAACTTTTATATTAGGAAGGTGAAGTAAGCCCAATGAAAAAACACTGCCACCCAAGACTGATATTTAAAACGGCAATCACAAGAGGGAAAACAGGTTTAATGTACATGGTTTGGCAAAGCTGCAGTCTGCTTCTTTAAGAATGCATTATAGATTATGAGCATTCTTATTACAATTTTATTGCAATATTCAAGGTGCACTCAGAAGAATATATATATTTTTTTTAAATATGGGTTTATTTGTTTGCATCTTATTTTACAGTCACTCTTCCAGCCTCCAGTTCATTTCTAAAATGAAAGCAACTGATATTTCCATATCAAAGTTTAAAATTAATTTGCTTTGTGGGACATGCTCCTTGATGTAAAATACTTCATTTTAATGAGGACATTTAATTTTCTCTAATGGAATCAGGTTCCATTTACTTAATCCAAAACTACTTTCTGAAAGAGCTATAAGCAGTACATTTTCTCAGCACAAGCCCTTCAAAGGCCTGTGTGCATGAGGAGATTTCACCTACACAGCTAAACTGATTTCAGCTTAATCTACTTACACCCCTACAAAACATTACCCATAACTGAGTCTGCCCCACTTCTGGATCAGTTTTATTAAACAACTTTTTGTTTCCTAGTGCAGACCAGGATTGGATAATAAAAAATCAAGTACCATTACAAGTATGTGTTGCAATGAAAAACCTAATTAAAAATTGTCCCCCCTCCCTGAGCACAAGTGTCTGGACATCACATCCTGGAGCACAGCCACCTCCCACTACCACTTTTGTACAACTTTCTTCTCCCTTTGCTCTCCTCTCTGTAACATGTTGTGTACTTGTAGACCATGCCAGATCATGTCTGCCTCTCTTTAAGAGAATGAACAAGTCATTTCTGAGGAACACTTTGCATATTCTGGCTCCGTGTCAGGGTGATGTCCTGCCCCCATGCACACACAGAAGCACGTGGATAGATCAGGGCAGAGATTACCAGTGCATAGGCAAAGACTGAAAGGCATTCCCTTTCCCTACTGTGACAGCTTGCTCTCTCCATTTAAAATAAATGTTTGTTTGCTGGAAAGCCTGTCTTTATTGATTTTGTACATCTCATCAGCACAGAGAAATGCAATAAATATCATACACTATTATAAACTTTGAAACACCTTCAACTCCAGGCTGACTGCAGCTTTCACAATGCAGGGGCACAGCAACAAAATTATTTTAAAAATGGAATACCTTGAAAAATAGCCAGGCTGTCATCCATTTGACCACTTTCACAACCCAAAAGACATGCTTGTAGAGCTCAGTATTCACTACTCCAGGGTCTACTACATTAGCAGTCACATGGCTTCCATTTGCAGTCAGAAGATGCTGTAGTCGATAGGTAAATAACACAAGGGCAAGTTTGCTTTGGGCATAGGCTCCATGGGGTGAATACGAACATCTGTACACAGGAGAGAAAAAGAGAGGGAGATGCATGTAAAAATAACCAGAAGGAGAACAGAATTGCACAAACATCAAACGTACCACATTTTGCAATATCCAGATATACACTGAGTTGTCAGAAGAAACAGCTTATCACTGGCAGGCATGTTGTTTACTCCAGTTCTGGTGATTACTCCATCAGACACCACGTCTTATTTATAGCAATAAAAATATTAAAATAAAATTACACAATACCTGCCAGAATCTCTCTGTCAAACTCTTTAAACTAGAAATGCTGAGGCATCAATCTCTAGGCTGTCATCACCTGGAGGCCCTTCAACTTCTCTCCCCTCTTTCACTCTGCCCTTTCCAAACATACACACTCCATTCCCTGTTAAACCTATGACTGATCATACTACGTCTTGTTGCTATTATTTTTTATACTGCATCAGAACCTACTAGTTGAAGGCTCATCTGCTGGGAACAGTACAGCTGAGTAAGGTACTCATTGCAGCTGCCCTGGTCACACACCAGATTGTGCACAGCTAAGAGATGGATAAAAAGATAGGGCAAGGAGAGCAGCTGTGTGACCACACTTTACAGGCCCTATACAGCCCTTAAAGCACAGATGGCTGGCAGAGTCTGTGCCAAAGAGGTATGACAAAGGCACACAAATTCCAGGAGTTACAGCAAAACATTACCTGTTGAGACTCCTGTGCACCTCTCTCATCTGGATGCCAAATGTGGCTTTCTTTTAAGTTAAGCTTTCTAGGAACTGCTGAGTTCATTTTCATTGCAGGCAGGTAGCAGGGGTTTTTTGGGTTTTTTGGGGTTTTTTTTAATTAGCAGGTATGTCACTTAAAATGCTCTTCCTGACTGAGGCCCCAGCATCACTTCCACAATTCCTATGCCATAACAATTTACTCCTGTAATTACTCCAGCCTCTCATCTAACCTTTTTTGTGCTAAGCAGGACCAAAGGGAAATGATGGCATTACAGACAGCTCTTAGGCAAAGCAGGCAGGAGCCTAAAGCAGCAGGCTCCTGGGAACAGTGGAACTGCTCCAGCCCCCATCCGCTTTGCCTCTGCTAAAGCCTGGGGAAGTGATGCTGCATGCTGCAGCTGCTCCCCAGGTGGAAACAGGGGTTAGGGTCCACGCAGCACCAGAACCATAACCTGCTGGTGAAAGGTGATAGAGGGGCACCCACCCAGGAACAGAACTCTCTTTCCTTGTTCTTTCCTTTCCCCTAGATGTTGTCCTATCTCTGTAGTGGCTGCAGCTACAGCTCCATCCTCTACACCTTCACCCTAAGTGCAAGAAATGTCCAGACTAGGATGCTCTTACTCTGCTGGAAAGCCTGCTTGTGATTTCTGTGGCTGTTACTGCATGCAAGTTTTTTTATTTTGAATGAATAGTAAACATATGAATTCATTTTTTTATCTCATTCTTGTTGAATATCTTATTTATAATATCCTGTGCACTTCATCACAAAAAGCCCTAGATGTTAAGAATCAGGCTGACTCTTTACAGAGGTATAAGACTACTGTAACAATTTAACTGTCCATGTTATCTGCAAGGGCTCAGAAACTTGGAGACACCACAGTAAATACAGCTTAGCCACAGGAAGTAAAAGACAACAACAAACAACACTGAACCTCCAGTGCATCTCTTTTTTTTTTCAAGTCTCTTTTTTTGTACAAGCAAATCACAAGCAGTCTAAAAACTGTGATATGACTTGAGAACCAAAAAGGACAGCTGATCACAGGTGGCCCTTGCACCAACCAACGGCCTCAGCTGTACCATGCTGGATAACATATCTTCATTATCATTAGGACATCACCTGCACCTTTGGGCAAAACCGGCTATTTAAAAAGTAAAGAACAATCACTGCATGAATATAAAAGTGACTTGGTATTAGTTAGGAAATTGCAGTTACATTTTAAATTCAGTAACGTCCATGCTCTGATCTGAGACGCTCAAAATGTCACCTTATGCTTCATGCATATTCCAGCCCCTTTAACTTGGAGGACCAGATCCTCAGCTGCTACAAGCTTCTCCTGTGCACAGCCGTGCGGGGCAGAGCTCACACTACCCATGGGAAGCAGCATTCATCCCAAGCCGCCTCCGGCAGCCAGCTGGCAGCTCCCCCTGGCACTCCTCCATCAGCGCCACCATTCCCCCATGGAACGCGAGCTGGGGCACGGGACAAGCCTCCCGAGCTGAACCAGAGTGATCTCGTCTGGCAAGTGGCTCACAGGGAAGCAGAGCTGGGGACTACTCTGACTTGTTCTGTCTGGGTCTAGTCGGGCCTTCAGCAGTCTTCAGATGCCAGGCAGGAGGATGCTGAATGCTCCCCATGACTCCCCATTCCCACATTTTGTGTGAGTGGTATTTTGACTTACCTTGTGGCAATGAAGCATGAACTACAAGGGCTGGATCCTCCAAAGCCTTGTATTTTGCATAGGTATGCATGTCAGAGAAACATGAGTGCTGAGAAGATATAAAAGCTACCCAATCAATGAGGAAGCCTTTTATATCACAGTGCAGAGATGCAAATGATCTGCAAGGCAGCCAGGAATCAGACTTCAATAACACAATATAGATATGAAGAATATAAAATTGGATACACAGAGCAAAAACTTTTGGCAGAGCCCCTGCAATGATTCCCAATTCCTGTGTGTGTGTTTTTTGCTTTTCAGGAATCTGACATCAATGGACTACATAAGACAGAGGAATAACGTGACACAACTGTTTTTTTGTCAGACTCCATTTTATTAGAATCACTTTGTTTAAATGCCACATTGAAAAAATTAATCTACACTGGTTATTTGACTTCATCACATCCAGTGTTGACTTTATGTATCAGAAAAATAGGCACCTGAACTTACACCACAATTCTGTCTCCTAAGCACACACATGTAGAATCACAGAAGGGCTTGGGTTGGAAATTTAAAGATCACCTAATTCCTCTAACCTACCATAAGAAGAGACATCTTTCCACTTGACAAGATTTCTCCAAGTCCCATCTAACCTGGCTATGAATGGATGGGACATCCACACTGTCGCAGGACAACTCATTTCTGTGCCTCACCATTCCCATCATAAAAATTTCTTTCTTTTGTCCAATCTAAATCTACCCTCTTTTAGTTTAAAACCATAAAATGGAATTTTATTCTATGTCTTAAACATGGAATTATCTGGCTTTAAAGCCTTTGCATCTAAATCTAGCCTCTCTTGGCACTTTATGCTCTGTATGCACATTTTTTACAATGAATAAAAGTATAATTGCATACGAATGAAAATAATATTGACATTATGCATTTCCACATTTTCTGAAGGTTCTAAAATCTTTCCAAAATCAAAGAGCATACAAGAGGCAAACCATCCAATCAGAACACAGCTCACCAGCAAACTGTGCTAGCAGAGCAGAGCACACGAGGTGCCTGTGATAGTTGGACTTTTGCTGCTTTGACGACACAGGGCATCAATGCTTTACAGCCAGGCAGGCAGACTCTTAAGCAGAGAAACTCTGCCTCCTAACTAGGCAACCAGCCAGGCAAAAGACTGGTAGCTCCCAGTGGTACATGTGGGTGCTGGTCAGTCAGCTAGAGAGATAAGGAGGCACTGGTGTTCAATGCCCAGGGATATATCCTAATAAATACTGCCCACCCAGCCTGGGCGATGCCAGACAGCATGTCCTGAGGTATGGCAAGCCTGTACACAATCAGCAGCTAGGAAAAGTGGAGCAAGGACTTGGTGGGAAGAAGTCCAGTGGGAAAGCATAGCATGCCTGGCATCAGTAGCTTGGAGAAGGTCATGCTCACTCCCTTGTTCCAGTGGGGCTTGCTGTGAACCATCTTCCTACCACAGAAAACAGTGGCATGCCTCAGAGGATGCCCCTCCATAGCATTTTGCCCCTCCATAGCATTTGACAAAACAGGGCAATGCACAACTCACAAAATGAAAAGTACAGGAGGAGTTAAGGCAGGCAGAATTTAATTTTCTGCTTTGAAATCTCTCCAAGCAAACATCAATACACAAAACCTTCTTCTTCCTTTAAAAATAATGTTTTATGGATTCTATACTGATGAATAAAGGATCAGGTTGAAGCAGGTTCTGCATTTTGTGTCCAAATATTTTTTAGCAGAAGTTCTTACTTCTGGCTTAAGATTTTTTTGCAATATAAGCTACAGGTTTGACTTACTACTGCAAAATTTTGGGAGGAGAAAAGAAAGGGATTGTTTCAAATTTTTGCAAGAAGAAAATAAGTAGGTATTCCATTCTGGAGTGAGTGCCTTGAGGTTTGCTGATTTTTTTTCTTCTTCTTCTTCTTTTTTTTTCTTTTTTTCTTTTATTCTGCCAGAAGCTGATTAGCTGATTTTGCCACTTATCTCCATGGTGCTGTCTCCAGCAGCAGTCTCCCTATGGAATGCATTTTCAAAAAGTAATGAGAAGCCAAATTTCAAACTGTAGCCTTCAGTGGCTAATTAGGTGTTTAAATATGGACTCAGCTGCTATCCCAGTTTGAAAACTGAAATCATGTTTAGCACATCTCTTGACAGTCTTACTTGTTTCTCCTCAGGCTGGCTTTAGTTGGTCTGTTTTCTACAGTGGTCTCCCACTTAAGTCAAATGATCCCATGTTTAGTAAAGAGCATGAAGTGAGGTCAGGGTACCCACTGAGCAACAGGGGAAGCTGTGCTGCCCAGCACAGATCACTTCCTTCACCCTCCTGTGCACGGGGCTCTCTTGCTGCTCTCAGCTTTGCCACCCTCCCTGAGGACTCCTTTCGCATTGTGCACACACCTAACAGACATCATGCAGCGCCCAGACTCACAGACAGCACCCAGTACCCCACCACAGCTTGCTTCAGCAAAAGGCTCAGAGGACCTGTGCCCATCCTGAGTGGCACACAGATCAGTTTAACCCAGCCAGTGCTAGCACTGAATCTTTCCTTTCACAATTGTCTTGCACATCATCCTCCTTTCACCCATCACCGCTCCCCAATTCCCAGGGTGTTAATTTACCTGGAGGGCAGAGTGCACCAAGATCAAACTGCAGAGAACCCAGCTGCTATGTGCTCCATTAAAAGACAAGTGATGCAAAACGTGGCTGACATGCTGGGCTTTTTAATGAAAGGCCACACAAAATTTCAATGTATGCCTTAGGATGAATCAGGGAATTAAGCAAAACACAGGCTTGCTGTACTAAAATGACTAAAGCTTCCTAATGACTTATGTATTAATCTTGCAATACATCATCACCATTGCTTAGTCAAGACTATAAAAGTTTATTATTAAACACTCATGAAGCTTTCACAGTCTTAAATTGTCTTTCTTCGGGGAATGCAGCACAAGATTTTTCAAGTTTTGATAGATTTTGCAGCTTATTTTGAAGCAGCTAGAGAAATATATTGGAAAATAAACATGTTTTTACTGGTTATCATAAACAGTTTCTTTCTCTTCTCTTATGAAAAAGCTTGAGTCCTAAATATTGTTTATTAGATGAAAGCAGGCTTCCTGGCAGTACTACATATATTTATCCTGTGAATACATTTTCTGAGTCTCATTAATTGTGATTTTCTCTCAATAAAAACCAACCAACCAAATAAACAAACAAAAACCCCACAAAAATTAAAAAAAACCCCAAAAACCAAACAAAAAACCCAAAACAAAACAAAACAAAAAGAAACCTCAGAAATACAGACAAGGAGAAAAGACCAAGCTGGAAAAAGAAGTGTAAATATATTACCACTGACAACCAGTATGTTACCAATTGAAAGAAAGAAGCATATACACTAGTAAAACAAAGCTCAAATCTAAGGTATTAACTTATCTGCTTTTGAGATGTTGCTGCAGTTATGTTTTGTACAGCAGCTGTCCTGTTACCAGCTACTACTATGGGCTATTGCCCAGTCACTCATCTCATGCACGACTGGCATTTTGTGTGCTCCTCAGCAACTTCTCATGAACTTCTTCATGTACATTTCTTCAATATATGAGATGTATAACCTTAAAAAATTGTGAGAGTATACATATAACAGTTAAGGTATCTGAAGCATAAACCTTGAGTGAAAAAGGAATGCAACGTTAGGGACTCCTGAAGAGGCCTCATGACCCTGTGATGAACTTGTTCTAAAGGAAGGCTACCAGAACAATACATGAAATTAGTGGTTCTACATGAGGTAAAAAGGAGATCCTTCATGTCCTAATTTGTGGCATGGGGGTTACTTAAGCAGTCATAGGCCAATGGCAGAGCAATCCATCTTGCCTTTCATTCCTCTTCCTGCAGTGAGCTCTTCAGTTCCACATGTTGCTCACACACAGCTCTGGACAAATTTGGCTGGCATCTTTCAACTGCAGGAAAATAACATTTTTCTTCCTAAAATTAGAGTATAAGGGTAAAAGCCCAGAGCTGGGAAATGCTCTTTCTCTCTAACAGGTAAAATGTTGGTAATGGTCTCAGTAACTGGTATCTCAGCAGATCAGTGACTCCTGCCTTGTGCTTAACCCTCAATGCAGTAGAAGCCACAAGCTAGAAGCTGGGTCGTGTTTTGTTTTCTGTTTCTTTTTTAAAGCCACACTTCCCAGCTTCCAGCACTTCACTATATAAATACATAGCATTCAGTGACTAGCCCCTTCTAATAGCCTTTAGGAAATGCAAAGGGAACAAAAATTACCTTACTGCCTCTTGAGGACTACATTTAGTAAAGAAATGTAGAATGTCTTTATTTTAAAATCATTTATGAAAGGCAAAATATGCCAGGGCTTGTCATCCAGGGTGTTACTGTCATCCAGATGGAATCAGAGCATCATTTTTCATTTGGCTGATCCCTACTCCTAATGGCAGGAGGTGAGATGCCGAGAGCTATTCTGATCTACTGAGAGTGGCTGTGTGCAGCTCAGTTGCTGTGTGCTCAGCATAGCTCTCAAATGCACATGACATGAAATCAATGGCTGGTCTTCTCAAAGTCTCACCAGAATCAGTACCTTTAAAGTAGTCAAATTTTTCTGTTTGTGTACAATTGGTGTTAATTTCATATGTTTTGGATTATTTTAAATATCAATGGCAAATTCAAGTTATAATTACTCTATCTCCATCCTTCCAGGAAATATATGTCTTTATTTAGAATGATATAAATTGCCACTTTTCTACAGTCAGGGCATTTGATGCAGTGTAAAGTACATGCTAACAGTTGAAGTGGTGTTTGACCATAATTGTATCCCTTCATTCAATTAAAAATCTCCATTAAACAAATGAATGAGTAAATATATAAAAGGAAGCCATGGTTTGCATTGCTTTACCCAAGAAAAAGATCACGGCTTCAAGACCTACGTTCTGTGTCTTCATGACCCTTTTGAGGGATGGGGAAACAACAGGGACACATATCTTTTCATATTATCTCTTGGGTAATCTGGATCTCAGGTTATTGAAGATTGTCACACATCTTGTAAGATTATCTATAGGATTATAAATGGGGGGAGGTACTCTCCAACCACTTGTGGAGAGCTTCCTACCTCTCGTGCAATAGTGCTTTTAAGTTGAAGGAAGTAATGGGGGTTTTATGGTTTCTTTGCTTCCACCAGAATGCACATAAAACCACAAAATCCCCAGCAACAACTTCAATAATCCAAGATATTCTTAAAAAGCATCTTGAAACTGGTGTAGACTTTTGCAGATGAGCTGCAGTTCTGAGCTTTTCATTCTGGGACTCAAAAGGAACTGTAGGGTCTGAATAAGCATAATGAGGTGCTGCCATGTCAGATCCAGCACAGTGCACCTACTGTGGCTGGCAGATTTACAGTAGACTATGTTGGTGTATATGCAAAGATAATTTAAGGTTTAATTGTGGTGGGCTCAACCCACTGCACAGCCTTGGATTTAAGGTGGGACTGAGTGTGTTCTGCAAGAGCAAATATTACCCACACTGAAGGACTGGTCTGCCTTACCAGAGAAAATGTGCCTGCAAAATCATTTTTCCTTTGAGATGTCTATAACTACTGTGCAGAAAGTGCTATGCCAACAATCTTTGTTTACAGAAATAACAAAAAATTATCAGGTCTGGCACAACATACTTTTGAAAATCAGTTTCTGCTAGTTGAAACATTTAACAACTTCTGCTTTTTAGAAGTTTTCTTATGGAGTGAGAATAAGAAAATCACAGCTTCAATCTGAGTGATAAAAGTGACTAACTCCCAGTATATGAGTTAAGACAAGGAACAAACTCATAAAAAAGACAGCTATTCATTAAAAGCCATCACAAGAAGCCTTCTCCTCAGTTGGAAGACCTTCCTGGGTTAAAGAAGAAATACAGCTGAATGCCAGCAGGTACCAGAGGAATTAAAATGCTGAAGTATCCACATTTTGTGGATGTGTGCACATCCACAAAATGACTCAGCTGTCCAGACACAGCATGAAAGCCTTTTGTTCTTGTGTGACTGTACATCAACAGCATCACTCATACACTGTCAGAAATCAGGTGGGATCGAAATAAGATTTATATATGAAAGGGGCCTGTGAAGAGGGAGGGTCTTATCTGAGGAATGTAAAAATAACAACTTGAGCAAAACACGAAAACCTATAAGAAAGGAGTAAGATACAAAGCAGTCCACAGCCAGCATTGCAAAGTGGTTATTTCTAAGGACAGTGTCAGCAACCACTTTCTGCACCATTTGGCCTTAGAGCTGAGTTTTGGGGTTTGCTTTATAAATTTCCCAACACTGTGTCACCCTGGAATACTGTAAACAGGGATCTGTAATAGAAAACCAAGCATTTCATAAGAAGGGGCATGGCATGGCCTGGGACCAGAATGCTTAAGACCTCTTACACTTGCAGACATGCCAGAACCTAGTGAAATCTGGCAGGTTTAGCTTTCCAGGAAATGACAAGAAGTTTCATGTCCTGAAAAACCAACACAGTCACAGAGCTGCCCTGCCCCAGCCCTCACTGAGAAAAGAATGTAAAGAATCTCCTCCTTTGACAGATTGATTGATTGATTGATT
The DNA here is from genome assembly GCA_013400635.1 of Hypocryptadius cinnamomeus. Taxonomy (NCBI): domain Eukaryota; kingdom Metazoa; phylum Chordata; class Aves; order Passeriformes; family Zosteropidae; genus Hypocryptadius; species Hypocryptadius cinnamomeus. The sequence continues at coordinate 31,114 of VYZP01054790.1, forward strand.
TTTTTGTGGCAATCCAGGCACTGAACATGCCCACCACTCCTTTAACATCACTCTTAAAAACACTTGAGCTTCCGCTAAAGCTACTGTGAGCCTCAGTGCTCCTCAGTCTCTGTCCCTCTTGGGAAGCTGAGATTTTGGTGTTTACAGCCCTGCTCCACCTCCCATGGCAAGAAAGGCTGGCTACCACAGCACCCAACACATAATGAGAACAGAAGAAATGGAGCAACAAAGCTACAACTGTATCAGACATTCTGGCAGTATTAAAACTCCTGGGGGCTAAAATATTTTATGTTTACAGAGATTTATTTTACTTAGAAAGCATAGTTTTCACAACATATTTTTTATCAAGAGCTTGATTTAATCAAAAGATAAATTTTTCTTTCTAGGTGTGGGTTTCAACTGCTTGGTCTGCTTTTGAACAGATCAAGTTCTCCTTCACTGAACAAAGAGGTTTAGGATGAGGACTAGAGAAAAGGTTGAGAATTAACAAATCACAGAGGCAGAAATCTGCCTTCAGCATTCTGCGCAATACCTCATAATCCTTAATCCTTGCTTGCGGCAAGACATGGAACGTATGGCTACGAAGAATCAGGAACAACAGCAGGGCTGAACCTGGAGGGAGTTTCTGGAAGGTGAGCTGATAATTTTGACCATTTCTCTTAACACATTATTCCAGGGATTTACAGGCATGTGCACCAGCCTGCCCCAGCTATGCTGGGCAGCCCAAAAGGCAACTCCACTGACAAGATACGGGGAGGATGGCGGTAGTTAAGGTAATTGAGAGAAATTCTTAAAACATTGGAATAATCACCCAGGACCAGAACTCCAAACTTTTAAGGTTCATTCAGCCTTAATGAGTCCTTTTGCTGACAGAAAGATGTTAAACTATCCTTCCCCTCTCAAGGGCAACAAGCTCTCTCTCCTCTCCCAGTTCTCCAAGTCCCTTTTGCCCTCTGTATCACATGAATGCAATACATTAACTTACAAATTACCACAGAGCCATCCTGCCTCTCTGGAAAACAGCACATCCGTGACAGCCACTGTCCTGAATGCCATGCAGAGCTGGCTTCTCCCACCCAACTCATGGTGCAGGGAGAGGCTGGGCAGCAGGAGCACCCATATCTCACATACTTCCAGCATGCTGTGATTTTGAACTAGTTCAGAAACACCATGTCCTATTAAACCAATAACCATTATTAACAATCCTTTGTTAATAACATTAGTTCTTTTAGATAAAAAGGAATTTAATACTGTGACAACAAAGTAGCTACACTTAATATCGCCAAACACATGTAAGTCTGACATTACCTTTGTGGTATCAGTGTTACACTCTGTTATTGTTCTCCACAAGTTAATCAACCCTAAAAGCATTTTGATTAGACAGAATGAAAATATATTGATGAACATAAAATGAAAGCTTTCTGAAGTTGGCATCATGACTTAAATATTTCTTTGTCATTGGTTGCAGGCATGGACAAGAATGGATAAAACATGATGCATTTGAGCTGGAACTCTGTCTTTTGAATTGATTAATTGGTCTGCTGATACAGTAGCCCATTTATTTTTAAAATTAACTTATGGAATTTGAGATCTGTGCCTTCCCCAGTACACTCATTTTCCAGGCCAGTCAATTTTTGCAATTAATGCTAATCGCTGCAAACACAAGGGATCATTTTGCAAAGCAGCAAATCCTTTTGCATTTATACAGAAGGACTTATGTGTGTGGAGTGAGCATTTAAATAGTTATCATCTAGCTCTATACAGGATAACTTGATAACCTGCTGCAGGAAGGACATTTCTAAATGAATAAAGCACTGTACTGCAGTTGGCATTTGGTCCTGTGAAGGCAACATAATTTATCTTGCAAATAGAACCAGAATATGCAACAGAAGACATCATGAAGAAGCTGCTTAAACGGTAGAACTAAAACAGAGCCATATATTCCATGAGTTAAATAAAATCTATGATAATATGTATCTATCTAATGATCTAGAACAATCTTTTATGATTAATATTTCTGTATTTTTCCCAGCATTTTATTGAACGACAGTCCAGTGACACAGCTCTTTATATGTTATTATGAAAGACTTCTGTAGTGGCTAAATTGAATTTACAAAAAAGGGGTAATCATGAAAATCTCTCCTACTTAGTTTTACAAATTTTCCTTTATTATATAAAAAAAATAGAAATACACCCAACAGCACTATGCTACTACCATGCTACACCTGCTACATATTTGCTTTTGCTTGAATTTAAGAGGTTATAATTCAAGTTCTTCCAATGAGAGAGAATTAAGAAACTCTAAGCGACAAATCAATAATGAAAAGGCACTGAAGGAACTAATTGGGTGTTTAAAAAATAGAAGCCTTTCATTGGAAAAAATGGTGACTTATCAAACCATTATTAGTAAAAAACCAATCCATTTTACACAAATGTCCAGCTTAAAAAAAAAAAGAGAAAAAATAAAAAATAAAAAAGTAATTTGAAACTAATGGAGGTACTTGAAAAGGACAGTTTAGAAATGAAAGGTTGGGAGTTTCAGTTTTATTATCATACTTCAAAATCTGAATACCAATATACTCATAGGGATAATTACAAATAAATTTTTAAAATTATTTTAGAACACTGAAATCAAATGTTTTGGTTTCAAAAATGGATAAATATTTTCCAAAAGTAATTCAACATCTTAACTTTTAGTTGCTGTTCATGGAAAATATTTTCCAAAATTTCAGTAATGCTGATGGAAAAAGATCCTCAACTTTCTGCCCAAACTTAATACAAAATTTTTAACCAACAAACATCACATACATGGAAGAAGATAAGAAGAAAGACATGCTTCATCCAAGAACTGGAGATGTCCAGACAGTTTGCTAGACAGATTTTCCCATCAGTGCCTAACACTTCCTGTTACAGTTCTTTGTGAACTGCCTAACAGAGGAGAGGAACTGGAGCTGCCTGGTCTCTCCAGAATCTTCCTAGGTCTAGGGCAGAGCTGTTTATCCTATTTTACACCAGCTAGGACACACATGTGGCAGCTGGGAATTTTGCAATTATTTTCATTTAAATTCTATTGTCTCTGACATGATTCGTGCACTAGGGCTACAGGGAAAAATACAGAAATTATATCTAATATATTATATTCAGCTTGGAGAGTTTCAAAAAAATCAACTCCTTCTGCAGTTGGAGAGCAGAGGAAAGGGAGCAGAAAAGTGTGACTAACTGTTCTTGAATATACAAGAGATGCGAACCAGAAAAGGAGCTGTGTTACTGTGGCTGGGGAGTTCATAGATCTGTGATTCACAGCATTACAGGGCCCATTTGGTATGCAGAAAGAGAAGATGATGAAAGGAATAGTTAGTCATAGAGAAAAAACTAGACAGAACACACAAAGATGCTAACCCCTGGGAAAGGAGCATATTCAAGTGTGATCTACAGCCTGGGAAAGAGAATACAGTCTTTTTTTCTTTATTTTCCTAAAAATACCTTTTTACTTTGGTAGGTAGAGCACTCAAAGGAGTGTCCTACACCTCAGCCTTGAAAGAGCACCATGAACTCCAGTGCACTGCTCAAGCCTACCTCAACCCAATTGGATGGAACACTATTCTTCAAGCTTTTGCTAAAACCAGACAGCCATATTCTCTCATGGCGGTACTTTATTCCTCCTCTCAATTTAGAAAGTATTATTAAAGGCAGGAAAAAGAGGAAAGAGGGCCATGGTAGCTGAGGTGCTGGAGCACACAGTGTACTACCCTCTGCATGGAATTGCTGAAATCACCACTGTGGAAATGCTTGCAGATAGGTTGTGTTTCTCTTAAACTTTCACCTCCCTGGAAAGAGTCATGCTCAAAGTAGGGATGAAGGGGAATGATTTGCCTTAGGGATCCCCTTGTTGACTCATGTGATTGCTGGAATTTGTTGAAAATGGTCTGGATCTAAAAGACCACAAAGGCGTTTGATGTTCTTCATATATATCCTTCAGCAAAAGAACTGGGAGAACAGTCAGTGCTCTTGTGCGTGTGTGTTTGCATTTTCAATAACACACATGAAACAAGCTGTGCCCTGCCTGTTTGGAACAAGCTCTATCCTGCCTTGATATACCCATGCCATGTCTTTTCCACTGGTGTGTGTGTGTGTGAAGAGGAGGGGCAGGAAGGGGGGAGAAATGGCATTCATAGAGAAGAGACAGAAGAGGGGCTGGGGGAAAAGATGAGAGGAAGATAAATGGAGAGGAGGAGATAAATTGGTGGGTAGAAATAAGACAGCCTCAAAGAAAAAAAAAATAGGGAGGTAAAAGGCAATTTAAACAAAAAAAAGCTCAAAAAACACAGATGAAGAAGCAGGCAAACATGAAGAAAGAGACAATGAACGAAGGAAAATAATGCAAAATGCAAAAGGACAAAATTAAATTAACCATCCCACTGAAAAGAGCTAACCAGAGCAACATGGGTTAAATCAGGTTGGTAAAACAGCAGGAAACAAACTAAAGAGGAAACATGGAGGACAGTAACACGAGCTTCATTTAACACTGTTCATGGGAGATGCCTTCCAACAATTATTTGTTATGCAGTTGCCCTGCGGTCTCTGATATGAATGGTGGCTGGTTTCAGATCAGATCTCTCACCACCAAGTACAAACAATGAGGAGGAATGGCCACAAATGTGACTGCCAACCCAGAGTCTCCTGGGTGGGAGAAGGATTCCACAGAAAAGTCTGTTGTAAAGCAGAGAACTGAACCTCAGGTTACTGTCTCCTTTGAGTCAAGACAAGTCTTCTGCCCTTCCTTCTCTGCCATGCTTGATGGATGAATCCCTGCTCCAGTACTGTCACTCACCTCTAGTCAGGACACTAGCCCAACTAGCATTTAGGAATAATGGGACAAGAGGATGGTAAACAATTCAGCCTGCTGCCAGCAGTAATTTCCCCAGCACAGAGTACATCCCCCTTTCTCCAATAATGACTCCAGATGATTTTTGCTGCTTTCCTGCTAGGTTAAGACTACCAGCCAACGTAGGAACGTACACCCAGGTTGTAAAATGAATTATGGCCAACTGACACAACTCAAAATAAAGAGGGGAAAAAAAAAAAAAGTGTACAAAATTTTTAGAATGATTTCCCATTCACACAAGCAGCAAAAATGAGATATGGCATCACCAGGAAACTATTCACCATGGGTGTCTTTACCACATCCATTAAATCTCCTGAATGTTGCTCTGAATCACAAGGCATCTCCAGGGCCCTGTGGAGTAGGCAATGCCTGGCTATGATATTCCCCAGCAGTCCTCCTGCTAAACCCCCTGCTCATGCTGTAGGGACACACTCAAACACACAAGTGATCTCACTGGTTTTTGCAGCACTGTTTATGGTGACGTCAAACTATTTGCCTGAGTGGGGGCTTGTTGCCAGTTAGGCTGAAAAAAATACCCAGGAGCATCTTTTTACACCTGAAACAAGGAAAGGTTTGGACCTGAATTTACAGCCCACTCTGGGTTTCACCAGTGTGCATATGTGCAGGCACCACTGCTACCTCTGAATGATTCAGAGCATCTGTGTGGGAATGAGCAGGCAAAATCAGTCAAGAGTCTGTCATCCTTTATGGCCTTTCTTACATCAATAATGTTGAAAGGTAAAGGACACAAAAGCTGCAGGTAAATCTCACTGGTATATTATTATCCTTTATGTCAGACTGGTCATGCTCTTGCTCAACCATAACTTTCCGAACCAAAACATTTCTGGTTCCTTTAAAATATGAGTTAATAATGACAAATCAAAGATAGGGATGATCCTAAATTAAAGAGGCACAGTACAAGGCCTTGCTATAATAAAGGAAACCGTTGTTATCTAGAGACACAGAACAGTCACACTTAATTCTGCATTCCCCACTTTAGCCCAAAGAAACACTAATCCCCTTAGCCCCCTTGCATGGTGCCATCCAGCACATGGCCATCAGAAACAACGACTACACACATCAAGTGAAGAGTAACGGTAATTTCCTGTGGTTGTTTTACAAGCAAGAGATTAAATTGTGACTACCCTGCAGAGGTTTAAACAATGGCTTGTAATAAAACTGGTGCCATAACATGTAATCAGAAGTTTGACATGCTTAATGCAGCATTCACATGTAAAATGTCTGCAGTGGAAACAGCCCAGCCCTATAATTTCAGTCTTTGTTTGGAAATGAAACCTTGGGCCAGGTACCTCTGATCACCTGCTGAAGTCCCTGTCAAAGGACAGAGACAGATTTTCATGGAAATGACACAGAAGTCAGACTGGCTCCATGCAGGCAGGCAGAAGCTCTCTGGAGCCCACGAGAAGGCAGGCTCTGCTTGAGCCTGTTAGTAAGCACGTAATTGCCACGCACGACTGCATGGGGAAATTTTGAAATTTATCTCAGTTATCCTGCCTGTTTCTCTGCTAACTAAACCACTCCACACGGTTCCTGTATGCCATCAGAGACATTTACCACATCATTTGATGTCTTCCTAACGTTAGAAATATCCCACAGACATTCATCCACAGTTTTCCTAAATGAAAGCAGGAGGTTAGAAGTCATCCATGCCTTTAAGCCCATTTTACTGGGTTCAAAACCCAGGGTGGCCACAGTCTGGGTCTCCTGGGGAAGCAGAGGGGGTGACACGGACACGAGCCAGGGTCCAGCGTTGGCAGTGAACCGCCAGGCTGATGTGTGACAGGGCAGGGACCGCAGGGCTCGGACACGGACAGGCAGGATGACACAGCCTGGGGCCGGGGGGTGCATGGGGGAAGCTGGAGCAGGGCTGTGAGGGAAGCCACGGGCGGAGACTGGGATGTGAGGAGCAGAGCAGGACAAGGCGGAGGCAGAGGGAGCTGCGGGCCGGCGGGCAGAGCTGCCGGGCGGGAAGGAGCGGCAGAGGGCCGGCACAGCAGCTGTGCGCCAGGCAGCTGGGCAGCAAGGGCGTGCTCCCCCCGGAGCCCAGCCAGCATCCCCGCTCGGCCGGCAGGCAGCGAGCAGCCACAGGCGGCTGTCTGAGCTCATCTGTGGGCTCTGTGCACGCATCCTCTCGGGGACGAGGTCTATTAGCATCCACCCAAGCCATTTCGAAACATCCCGGTTACGGAGCGTCTCTCCCTGATTAGGTAGTGGCGAGTCCAGGCGCCGCGTGGACCACAAGCATCACCGCAGAATAAGCATCAGAAAGCAAAGTGAGGTTTTCGAAGCCCAGAATAAAAGACGCCGTTCGGAATTTATAAATTATTTGTACCTTTGGCCCAAGGCAGCAAGCTTTGATCAAATGTTAAATATAATAAGCAAGTGCTTGAGAAGCACCATAAATTTTATTTAAAAAAAAGGGCAACAAAACCCCATCTCATAGTCAGTAACAGTTCTCTTGTATTTTAATCTGCACAGGATTACTACAGATCAGTGAATACCAAAAAGGGATCGGTACCTGCTTTGTAAGTCGTTTAGGTGCAATTTGCCTACATAATGGGTGGCTGATGAGACAGTGACGATCCTAGCGTTGTGACTGTGCGTTCCTGATTGCTTCAGCGTATCCAAGAGGAGGTTAGTCAACAGGAAGTGTCCCAAGTAGTTCAAGCCGAAGTGCTCCTCAAACCCATCCTCTGTCTTCCTTTCAGGGACCAGCATCACCCCAGCTGAAGGAAAAAGTAGAGGTAAAACCTGTTGATTTATTTCTGAGGAGCAGCAAGCTAGAAGGAGTAAGGATCTCCTGCTGCAGAGGGTAAACACAGCATTCAGAGCAGTGAGTGACTGGTGATGGCATGTGAAGTCGACACTGACTGATTCCTGACAAGAAAAATGTCTAAACCCTCACTTTGGTTTCTTTATCCAGATAACGTGCTGATTGACTCTCTCTCTCCCTCCCTGCAGGACTGTGAGTCCATTTGTGCAAAGTGTTTTCAAGAGGTGGGAGCTGGGCGATCCCAGCAACACTCTCCACTCTCCACTGCTCCATCAAAGCTCTGAGCAGTGGAGACATGACCAGGCTAGGCAGCAGACCTGCTCTCCCAGACAGCTTTCTCCTGGGTCCTGGCTGGAGTTGAAAGCTCTGGTGAGTCTACATCTGAAATCTGCAACTTCTCTCTCACTAGTGTGGGTGAGAACAGATGTAGTAAATTTACCCAATATATCTTAATTACCATGCTTACAAGCAGCTGCATATTGAAATTAGGTTTTCAATGCTTATTTTGGCAATATTTTTGCATAAATTTCCACAAACCACAATTTTCAAACTCAGTCTCTAAAATAAGTATCCACATCCCCATCACGCGATGTTGATTTCAGCATCTTGCAGAGAATTCTGAGCTCATGCATAAATTATATCATGTATTGAGGCTGTGTGAGGGATAGTTACCCTGCTCTGTTATAGCATTCACTTGAATGGTATAAATTTTTCTTATTTTATTAAAATTTAATTACTGTACAAGTGGACATCGCCTTTGTCATTTAAATGTAGATGGACATAACTCATGGAGAATCCTGTTGTAGGATGCTTCTCTCTAACACCCACAAATATGATACAGCAGAAAGGCCTCCTCTGCACACAAGAGAGTGTCAGCTTAATCCTCATGCTACTTCATGTGCCCACTAAAAAGCCTTTAACATCCCATCTCCTGATGTCATCCTGACCTGATGATCGCACATTAAATGACCGTTTTAAATTGCACGTGCTGTGCATCTACATCGCTGTTTTGGGGGTTCTTGCCACCTGACAGTCCTGCTTTGTTGCTGCCTCTTGGGCTGAAAGAGAGATATTTTTGGGATCTTTTTTAGTATGGCAAACAGCCATAGGGATTAACCTGTGGCTTCCTGCTGCTTAATGAAGCAACTGGAGGAGCAGTGGGAGTGGAAGAAACTCAAGAAGGCCACAGAGAAAACAAAATGTTTGGGTGGAACACAGCATACCTGCAAATGGAGAACTTAAGACTGAACATGAGCGATGCTGACTGGTGGCCCAGTGACAGAAACACAACACAAATTACAGGATGAGGCTCCACAAAAGCTTTGATTAGCATCTCCCTATGTCATTTACTGTTGTAAACTGTGTAAAATCACATCTGTGTCTGGGACTGAGAACTGCCGTGAAGGTTATGGACAGATGCAAATGAGAGACAAGCCCAGCTGTGACTTTGTCTTGTTTTCTGGGAAGAAGGAAAGGATGGGAATGGCTTGGGGATGGAACGAACCCCAGGCTCCCAGACTAAGTCTCAGCCTGCTACAGTGCAAGTTTCAGCACAGACAGAGCTCAGCATGAGCTGTTGGAGGGCACATGCAAACATTGCTGCATCTGAGTACCAGGGCTAGTACAAGGAAATTATTGGCATAGTTCTGAGGCCATCTTGCCCTCCAGAGCTCTGACACTTGGAAAAGGTGAAAGGCAGCAATTTGCCAGAGCTCTGTTTGCAGCAACACAGGTAAAATACAAGCCCAAGCAAGGCAGCCAATATAAAGGAGCCCCGGCACAGCAGGGCCGATCTGCACGCCAAATGCTGCTTCTGCATCTGCTGGGATTGCTTCAGGGCTCGATACAGGACCCCTCCATGCATGGACATGCTTCTGTTGGTTGAGTCAGATGGAGGGATGGAGAAATTTGTCCTGTGTGTTAGACAGCTGCTACAGCCATTCAGCTTTGCATCATGAACAGCAGGCAAAGCCAGGGAGGCTGCCATCGCTCACATTAGCCCCGAGGATGCCTGTGCCACTGCAACTTCACCCTCGACCTCCAGAGAGGCACAGGATTTCAAGAACACATAGAGGCTTTGCCCTCCACCCCAATTAGTCTCCACCATCTGTGCTGTACATCCTGGAAGCAAAAAAAAACCAAAACAGATCTGACCTCAGGTCAGGAGACAGAAAAAAATTTCATTTACGCAATGCACAACTGTAAAGATACACGCTCCCTAATATTCTTCTGCTCATTCTTCAAGAGCATCCCCTGGGTAGAAATTCTGGTCAAGTCCTTGAGCAGGCACAATCACCTCTGCCTGCGTCTGATGCTACTACAATTCCCTTTCTGTCTTCAAGAGCTGCTCAAATAATGTTAGGCCAAAACACCTTTGAAAGAGTTTTTTTGTTTTTTTAAAGGCTCCTATCTTTCAGGTAGTTCATATCAAGGCTGTCCAAAAAATCTTGCCCTGTATCTGAGGGCAGTGTCTCTTATTTGAGGAAAAGCCATTTTTAATTTACTAAAAGTGGGCATACAAAGGAATACCCAACAGGCAACTGAACCTGTCTCCTTCCTTAACAAAAGGGAAAACCTTGTAAGTGTAGCAGCAAGCTCTCTTTCTTAAATTATTAACTACCTAACATTCAGTAGATACTAAAAGTGGCATGCTATTGATTTTCTCTTGTCCAGAAACATCATGAGCTTTACTTAAGGGTCCCAAATGTTAACTCAAAAATGAAAGCTGGTTCTACTTTTAATTCTTTGAATTAATCCAATACTACTTGAAACATTAACAAATGCTCTACCTTTTCATTGTAAACTAAGAATGACTGTGCTTTTTCTTCTAATATGGAATCCAAACAACTCAGTATCTTTCTGTTTTTAATTATCAATAGTCAGCCTTATAATTTTTTCAGAATGTATGTGAAATTTGAAGTGGCAGCACACAAACCACTAATGCCAAATACCTCAGTTCTGACATAACCTTCTTATATGTTTTTCTCCTTGATTTAGCTGGATTATCTCCAGAAGATTCAGTTTTAAAATATCACTGATAACATCATGGTATAAGAAAATGAATTAATAAGTAAACTGAACATAAGCTTCTACTTTGTAATTGATTAGCAGTTGCTGAAATATTCCAGCAAAAGATTGATAGTATGGGAACAAAAAACTGACTAAACAAAACATGGATGTGTGGTTTTGCAGAGGTAGTAATAAATTAGAATAAGGAAAATATTTTTCTGCAAAATTATGCTGAACAACTGTTCTTGTAGATAGCAATACATTCCAGTGTGCTGCAGTTCTGCGTTTATTGTAATATGTTCAAATTACACACATTTTTAATTAGCTTTAATGAATAACAAAAAATATATTCTTTTTTAATTCTATGACTAGGCAATCAATAATTGTATTTCTCACTCAAAGAATGAATACACTTCAAGAGAGCTGTCTTTGTAAGCAGGAATTTATGATTTTCTGTAAAAGTTTGTAATGAAACTCTTGGTTTCTGATCCATCTTATGTAATTTAAAGAGCAAAATGTATCTGACACTGCATGCAGCATAACAAAAAATTTTATGATAGTTATAAATATTATAGGGCAGACATACCCCATTTTTATTGAATTATACAGGAGAATTTGCAGTATGCCTGCTCGTACTGCAGATGATGACAAATATTGCTCTAACTCCCATACCTCCCATTGCAAAGACGTCCTCCATCTCCATTATAAAATGTGTTTTAAGAGCTGTAAAAATACAAGTATTTCACTCATCTGGATTTATTTACAGTGAGCTACTTGGAGTTTTTTAAAGTCAGTTCTCTCAAACTCACTACAAAAGAAAAATTTAAAATCTCTTTTTCACATACAGAACAAAATGTCTGCCTTCCCAGCCAGGCTCCAGGGTTTGGAGTCAGATCCCCCTCACACAAATTCTTTTATCTCCAGACAGCCAAAGGCTGGGCAGATAAAGCCACAATAGGTCAGCCACAAACACACATAACACCTTCACAGCAGGAGGGGAATCACATTCACCCAATTCTTGCTATTTACAAGGAAGAAATACATACTGTACCAAAAATGTTCCCAAGGGGAAAAACTAGAAGACAGCTACTTCTAGTAAAAGCACAAAGCCCTTCCTCCTTTGCACTGTCTTAGCTGATGCCTTTAGCAGCATTTCCAACCCCAGGAGTGCAGCCACACAGGGAGACCCACCCCCACTTCACAGAATGTCAAAACTGCTCTGTTCTGCACACTCATGCCATGAAACACCTCTGGGTGTATCTACATGTAAAACAGCATGGCCCACTTCTCACCTGTGCAGAGCCATACAGCAGCATGCCCTGGCTAGGCTGCCTGTACCAGATTGCTTGTTCCACCTTGTTCCATTGGGCTGTGCAATCCCAGAGTATGCCTGCCCTGTGGGTCTCTCCTGGCTAGTGAGCAAAGAGAACATGCAATGCTTTATTGTAAGAATTGCCCCCAGAAGTGCTTACTGGAGGCACAGCTGTGCCCACATGACTGCTTCTTACAGGTACTGCTTCTTCCTGCCTCATCTGGTCTGAAGAGCAGTGAATTTACAGCTCTAAAAGCTGTGACATGGCTGCTTACTAAGCCACATCCCTGACCCAGAGTCCATGCTACAGGTAGGCCACGTGCCTATTGGTATCCCAGGAAAGTGTTCTGAGTCTCAGCAGGACCACACACAGAAGCCAGAATAACAGTGCATGAGAACTGAAAAGGTAAAAATCCTAACAATTTAGAAGAAAAACACAAAAACACGGATGAAACTTGGTGCAGCTTTCCAATGTTATTGTCTTACTCCGTTTCCCCAGAGGGAGCTTAGACTCTTGCATTTCCTAATGTCTTTTGGAGCTTTTTATACGTGTGTATGCAATTTTCCAAAGCCAAATGGGAGGAAAATGAAGCAGAGCAAGAACTTTTGCCCCGTGGCATAACAATTACACCTGGAAGACAAATAGATAGCATACCAATGTATTTGACCACTGGGGATATGCAAAGACACCTGTTAGTCGGTCTGACATCAGTGCTGGAACAGTGTCCTGTACATGGACCTTTCCTGGAAGGCACTGGCCACTGTGAAAACAGGTTTGATAAAGGAAAGGGACCAAGCCTGGGGTTGTGGAGAAGAACCATCTCCAGAGGATTAGGTTTCTCCTGCCTCATCAGGACAACTTCTCCACAGGAGTTTGCCTGAGCCTCTGCTCCAGCACTGAACAAGCCCATGAGCTCTCACCTCCTGCTCCCTACTCCCAAGACACTCTGCACCACCCATTGCCTTTTCTGATTACCTTTCCTGACAGCTTCTCCAGTTCCCTGTGCTGGGCAATATGCATGGCCATGATGAACCAATGACAGTGTTCTGCTTCCCAGCCTTCCCTCCTCCCTTACCACCACAATTCAGTGATCCCATGATGATCTTATCAAGGAACTGCATGTGTTCAGGAAGTAGGGGAGAGGCTCAGCTCCAGACATGCATATCAACTCCATCTACTGCTCCACTCCTCTCTGCTTCCCTGCAAACAGTAAATTCATTCTCCCTAATTCTCTTACCCAGCCACTGTAGCTCCTTTGTGTCTCAATCCCACATCACTCTGCACCCTGCAAGCATCTGCCTGTCACACACCTGGCTCACCCTATCCTCACTGCTGAGGCTTGTTTCCTGCTGGAGCCATGATCTGTGGCTCCTCCCAGCTTCTCCATCCCTGCTTCAGTATCAACCAGATGTGACTAAGTCACAAGTTTTCGTACAAGTTACATCGAAGTGGGTGATCAAGCGGGAGAGAGGTTCCAATTCCTTCTCCACCAGGAGTGATAATTCTCATCTCTGTTAAACATCAGTAAACTTGCAAGTAAGAGATCAGTCAAGAATGCCATCATAGAGAAAAGATTCAATCACTTGGTACCCAACACAGACTTCAGTCCTCAAGGTTAAGGACTCAATCCTTGTGAATTATATGGTGTCTAAGCATTTCCAGCCTCTGACTGAGACATCTCCTACAGTTCAGACATGCCTAATGACTCTCTTCGTCCTCACTACGCACCCCAGCTCTACCTCAGTACTTGCTCTCTTATTTTCTGATATTTAACAAGAATATATTCTATGTTCTTAGTTTAATTCTCTATAAAGGATTTTAATCAGAAAATTCAAATGTTTTACAATCAAGGTTTCTGTTATCCTTATGGCTCCCAACTCACTGTCCTGTTCCTCCCACCCATCAACTCTTCACAGTCTATTTTTCATGGGAGAGAAACTTGTCACAGAGATCATGGAAGACTGAGGCCACCAGTCTGGAGAGTGGAGAGACTGGAGGAGCCTGAAATGAGACTCAGTGCCCATCTCCACCAAGCTCAGAGGCAGCCAGGAAGAGCAGGTGGGATGCTGGTGCCCAGTCTCAGTGCCGGTGCATTTGCCTGCACGCAGCACCTCCCACCACGGCTCAGGGTTGTGATTTGGGCAGAAAGACCTGCTCAGGACTGACTTGGGACATGCTTGGTATAGGCAAAATATTCAGAGAGGAACACATAAAAGGTGGCTCACAAAGTGCAGTGCTTAGCAGGCTTCTGACTTGACTCATCAGGGGGATATTCCATATGTGGCAAAAGATGCAGCCACCACTGACACAAAGGCAAGATCTTGTCTGCATTCAATTCCACACTGTGTGATAACACCACAGCCTTTATGAAAAGTCTTGCCATAATTTCTGACATTAAAAAAAAAACTCCTAAGATGTTTGTCTCATCATTGCTGGAAACAGATAAACTGTTTTATCTGACATTACAAAATAAAATAAAGGAAAAAAAAAAGTCAGCCTAAGGCAAATAATTGGCATGGAAACTCTTAGCCCAAAGACTAAAAGTTTGGCAAAGTAGTGAGGAATTGAAAACTGAGTAATGTCTGCTGCTGGTGCTCCCAGACCCACCTACAATATTCACAAGGGAGTTGTGCACTGTATTAGCTGTGCCAAAGATGTGTCCTTCCAAAAAAAAAAAAGTTCTTAGTCTCTCAGTAGGTTAAAGAAAAGAAAAGGAAAAAATGCAGACAACCACATTCAGGGACTGTGAGAACAACAACCAAAACTTGGTAGATTGAGGACATGACCAAACCAGCTGTAATACCTCCATAAGAACAGATTCACATTCTGAAACAAGGTCACACTGCTACATGTGAACACAGCACAAGCTAGTTCCTTGGAAAATGTGTCAGTTAAAAAAAGTAAATACATTCCACTACTAAGGTTTTGATTTTACACTAAAATAAATCAGAGCATTCCTAATTAGGTCTGGTTCAAAAAAACCCTGTGTTTCCTAAAAATATGCTCAGTAACTGTTTTGAGTGGGCACAATGGTGAGTTAGCCCACTCACAATCAGAAAATAGGAAAGTCAGTCACAGCTTTCTAATTCAATAGGATATTCTCTCAGAAGTAAAATATTTCAGTTTGCAATTTCTATAAAAATATTTTAACCTAAAAGCTATGAAAGGATTAAGTTAAAATAAAACATGGCTCACCCCTGCCTTTCAGAAAAGCCAATGGCAAATGTTCCACACACTTAAGTAGAACTGGTTGGGTTTCCTAATCCATCAATAGCTGAATTTTGTATCTGTCTTCCACTGATAAAATGTTCACATTCAAGACATAAAAGCAAATGGGTCAAAAACCTGCAGCATGTGGAGCCTGAGATATTCCCCCTTTCACAAACTGTTTGATATTACAGACAGAAAAAAAAAAAAAAGCTTTGGAAATAATCAGAAAAAGAAAGATAATATCAAACAAAAGTCAAGATTTTCATGAATGAAATCCTTACTCTTTGAAAGCCAGAAGAGTCTAAGGTTACCCCTCTAACTTATTAGTTCTTCCAATAAATAATAAACCTTTTATAGGAAATCTGACATCTTCTTATAAGATACATATAATTCTAGCAGACAAAAGTGCTATCCAAGTGGCTGATGACTGCTGCTAAAAGTCCATATGCCAGATAAACATGGGCATTGCACAACCCTCATTTGCTCTGAATGAGCCAGGCTGGATACTGCCAGCAGTGTCATGGTGCTCTGACACATGTGCCCAGACAAGTTACTCACGGTACCCAAGGCATCTAATACCTGTGAAGAGCAGTGTGTGAGCAGCCAGACAGCCTCCCCACAGTCAGCTCTCCAAAAAGGTGATCTCTTCTGAAAAATCTGAGAAGATGGCACATAAAAATCAGGAGATCCACTGAACTTCATAAAAAAATATGGCTCTGGGGGTTTCTTCTCATTTTAGAATGTGTTAATACTGCATATTGAAGTCCTTATGAATCTTCCAGTTTTTCCCACCACACATGGAAGATCCATTGTGAGCCAATCTCTCCACCACCTCCAATTAGCTTTTCCAGGTAAAACCATTCCCAAAGTGCCAGCTCTCCCATGATGTCTAATACTTATCATCCATTACATACAGGTAAAGGCTATTTACTCTTCTGCTCATTCCCTTCTCTCTTTGTTCCTATCCCTCTATACCTTTTCCATCACAGCTTTGCTTGGGTATTGCTCTAATCTCTCTTCGAGGAAGGATAAAGATGAAACATGATGTTGTAAGCAAAACACTGGAAGAACTTTAATGAGATGTCATATCCTGAGTTCACCACAGCTTCCCTGTGTGGCTGGAAGAGAAGCATTAATTTCAATGAAATCCAAGTTTCACTGGAGTAACAGCAACCCTCCTCAGTAACTTTTCCTCAAGGCCTTCTCCAGTGAATTTCCACATCTCTGAGGTTTCTTTCCTTTTCATCAGAACAGTCAATGTATGCTGCAGCTGCTACAGGCCTTAGAGCTGGCTCTTATGTAATCCAGTGTGGCAGGATCTTTTCATAGATCTCACTGTGATAATTTCAAACAATTTAACTATTAGTAAATTAAACTTATAAATATGACCTGTGAGTAGGTAAGTATGTATAGAATTGTTTGCATTTGATATATGCCCTTGTTCCCAGCGTCCGAATTTTACTTTTCTTCTGAAGATCTGATCCTGCAAATACTCAAATGCAAGAATAATTTAATATATGATCAATCATGACAGCATCTATGGGACTATTCAAGGGACTCCTGGCAAAGAATTATGGCTGACCTGCACATGGCTGGATTGTGTGGAGGTAACACAAGGAAATATATATATTTCACATACTCAGATACTGATACAGCTTTTAATGTGCTCCATGAACTGAAGAGGTAAGCTTATACAGACTTACTCATTCTTTCAAAAGACTGAAAATTTCTCAGATAATCCACAAAGTACCAAATAAGATCATCTGAATTAGCTAACAGTTCAGGAATATTGATTTTAAATTGGTCTAGATAGGCTTCAACCTGAAATACATTAACTGTAATCTGCCTACAATACACTAATAATAGCCTGAAATCTCTAAGTTGGCATTTCATTGTTAATGAGCTAGACAGTTCATGTTTGGCATCCAGAATTATCCTGGTATCCCTAAATATCTTGTGATTTTTGTGTTGGCTCTGTTGGTTTTAAGACCATTAGGTACTGTAAACAACATACAAGCAAACACATTAACTACAATGTGCTAAGAAACAGTTCTAGCACACAGAGAAAATGACTGCCTTCAAGGCTAGAAAAAACCATCTCTGGCATGAAACAGTGACTGCTGGTCATGGAATTTTACAAAGTGTTTTTGTATCTGTCCCTTTTCCAACCAGAAGAAGACAGCAGACTTTCTAATGCATTTTAACAGCAATGCCATTTTTAGGAATATATTAAATAATTAACACTAGTGTACATGCTGTAATTTGCTAAATGCTTTTCAGCTGTACAGAGACACAGTTCTTTCCAAAACAAAACTAAAAATTAGCACCCAAACACTAATTAGCAGACTAGAAGACACATTCTCCTGACCTTCTGTCAGACAAAGCTTTCTTCACTGCTTGTGCTGCATCCCTCTTTCTGTGGCTTACAGTTCAACCATTTAGCTTACTTCTTGTTCTCCACAGAAAATGAATTTGTTTTCTGTGTCATGGCATTTTTCTCTTTTTAGCACTAGCACATTGTATTTTAAAAAAAGTTTATATAATACACTATTTGCATTTTTAATATGTTTTGTTTATTTTAAAAACCAAGAGCTGAGCCTGCACATTACTGATGCAGAAAGCATAGTAATGGAAAAACAAGCCCTTATTTGTCAGCTGAAATAATGTGTGCATTCAACCAATTTTTTCCTTTTAAATTAGAAATTAGAAAGTTAAATGTACATGCTAAAATAAGCTAAAACAAAAAGAGGAGGTGACTAGTGCACTAATCTCCATTTAGCTGGATACCTAAACTTCACATGATTATTGTGGGACCTGGATGTTTAGCTCTAGGAGAATACTTAGAAACTCAGGATTTCAGTATTAATTTAATTTCCAACTGAATCCTTGAGTTAGGTAAGGGACAGAGAGCAAGTGATGAGGAGATATATTTTTTTTAAAAAATCACCAGTGACCTTAAAAACTGCTGAATTTCATAGCTATCTTAGGTCAGTCATGTAGTATTGATTATTTATTTTAGAACAGTAATTCACATGAAATCCCTTGTCTTGAATAATATTTTAATGTTCATTTCATAGCTTGCATTCTTGTAAAATGTTGGAATTTTTATCAAGTAGTCTTCAAAGGTTTGGCTTTTTGACAGGTTTGCACAAGTCCTCAATGAATATCATACACTTTCACATACATACAGGATACATATCCATGGATATAATAGGTGGAAAGTTCACTAACATATGCACATGATTATATCAATCAATTTAAAAGATTTAGATTTAAGCAATTAAATAATACTAGTATGTAGTGCAACAATTTCTGTGTAACAGTTCTTGCACTTTTACACTAAATGTAACAGAAGAGTACAGCCCTGATAATAAAGTGTTTGGTCCTATGAAGACAGAAGTAAAAAAATTTACTAGCTTGCTGATAGTTTGATTCAGATATCATGGGATGCATACAAAATCTCATTTTCAAAACCTATGGGAAAGGCAGTGGAACAGGCAACTGATAAGGCTTTTGAGAGAGTAGTGCTTCCAGCTCTGCAGTCCACGGTGGACTGAATCATCCTCCTTAGTGCATTGGAGCAAAAACAAAAAAAGAAGTGAAAAAAGGAGGAAAAGAGGGAAAAAGGGAAAAAGAAAAGACAACCAGATAGCCCAAATGTCAGCACTTGTCTTGATTGTGCTCAGTACTGGTCGTTTTTGCATCAGGCCCCTTCTCCTCTATTAGGTATGTCCATTTTCCTCTTATGTAGCAAGGAAACATTTGGGCTTTCACTATGAAACAAAAGTTACTAGTGAAAATGCGCTTTCACTAGTAACAAAATGAAATGCTACAGATTATTTACAAAAGCAAATTAAAAGGACCATAAGAAAAAAGAAAATAGATGTGGGAAAGAGCATTCAGAAGTGGAGTTATTGCCAGGCAATGGCCAGAGACTAACCTAATTCCCTGGAATTCTTTACCTATGCTTTGGACGTGATTCTGTTAAGGCAAAAAAATTACATGGACCATTCATTTCTTTGTAGATTCTAAAAGGATTTTCTCAAACAACAGATTTCTCTTGCCAACTATATTTGGTAAAAAAGCATAAGTGAAATCAAATGGCTTTCTTTCAAGTTACAAGTACATAGATTGAAGCAGAAAAATTTTACTCTCAATCTCCTTTCTTAAAAGAAGTTTTGGGTTTACGGTTTTTGATCTTGTAACATATTAAGAACATTTGGAGATCCATTTTCATGCAACTTTGTCTCTTGGATAAGAAGACGCATTTAATTTTCATCCAACCCAATTCAGCAGCAGCTAGGGCAGAAAAAAATCCTATATTCCAGAGGGCTTCCCAGTTGCTTCAACCTCTTCATTTTTCCCCCAACTGGCCTCCAAGCCCCTGCTGACTTTGCTCATGATGAAAATTAGTGCAGGGCAGGGGATGCCTGATGGGTACACAGAATTAAAAACCACTTTTCCTATAAAATGTTGTTTTTTCAAATAGTGTTGTTCCCATCTGTATAACAGTTTTTATTCTACATGTTTAAAAGTAAATCTGGAAAGACTTTGTAAATAGGCTTAAATACTCACTAATTAACTATAACTATAACTAGGTTTATATATCCACCTCTAATTATTGCTTGATTAAAATAATAATGGTAGGCTTTTTTGACTAATCAAAGAAAAATGAATGTTTAACTGAACATTTCACAAATGTTTCATATCAATCAGCAAATAAAAACACTTGAATTTTTATTGCAGTGTTTACTTGTGTTACTGAGAGCTCTTTAAGGCACCAATGAATATAACAAACCCATTTATTTACAGCATATTTGCTCTCACTAGAATGGAAGTGTGCACAGGAAAACAGAAAATGTTCTCTGGGATAGAGAACATTTAATAGAAAAAATATGTAAATAGTTGGGAAAACAAGAACAGCAGCATATAACAGCAGCAAACTTCTAAAAGAAACCTAAATTGTTGCTGGCGGGTTTTTCCCCTATTTAAATAGACAGGTGAAAATTCCCCTTTAGGACAGTGCATGCACAGCATGCATGGTTTCTGGAAGAAAATTATTGTACAGGCTGGCTTCCAAAAATACTGTGACTGTAATACAAAATTAGATAGCAAGTATGTGAATAACAAAAGCTAAAATCCCTAAAAATAATTAGATTAATTTGATAATTGTATGAATGCAAGATAAGTATGGTCCTTTTAATTTGTGCTCTGACCACTGAGGATGCAGTCTTATGAACAGCTTTCCAGCAGCACCTGGATCTGATGCAGTGACTTCTCTGAGGTTGCTGGATAATTTGCCAGGTTATATTTCAGATGGATTAAACCCCCAGCCCAGCTCATCAGTCACCCACAGTAAACAAGTGTTTATAGAGGGAAAAACATAAGGGGAGAGAAAGCAAATAAATGTGAAAGGACAGATTTTCTACTGGTTTCTCTTTCCTTTCTTATTTTTTCTTATTATACTTCTTATAAAGTACAACTTCTCTTTCCTTTCTTATTTTTCTTAGCAGTGCTCAGACTCCTGTATAATTGCATTCTTTTTAGTGCTGGAGAGCTGAAAAATCACAGCAAAGGAAAGAGACTTGCAATAACAACATGAGCAGGAGTGGCATTGCAGTGTTCAGACTCCTCATCTAACAATATCTAAAAAATGCAATTTAACTCTAGAAAGACATACCAATTAATGCAGCCTTATGGTAACCTGCTGTATGGTTCAGAAAATCTATCTGAAATCTGAAGTGATAGACAAGACCTCCATTTGTCTCATCTTCCCCTGCACATACGTGAAGAAAAAACCAAAACTCACCATTATTCACCAGGACATGGAGTGGACAATTCCTTGCTCTAAACTGCTGCACAAATTGCCGTATAGACTTCATGGAAGCCAAATCACAGTATAAAAACTCCACTGGGAGAGAAGAGGAGATAAAAACAGAGTTAAGTCAGTTACAATGATATAAAAACACATAGACATCAACAAGGACTCCTGTGATAACATCACTAATAGAGTAAAAGTTTTAAAAAGAAAACGAACTTTTCAAAATCCTGGGTGAAGCTGGTCCCAGGTTCTTTCTTACTCCTTCTTCCTTTCATTTCTATTTTTAAACTGTTGATTCTTCACAGAGCAAATGTGGGAAAAGTGGCTGTCAGGAGGTGAAGGAGGGCATCAAATGAAGAAAATATGCACCAGCCCTACTGTTCTTACTACAGCTACCATTTAAGAAGAGGAGCTACAGTGCTGCAGCACTGAGATGATCAGGATATGGCAGCTGGAAATCAAATGGGGAGAGGAGAAGGCGCATCAGACACTGCAAGGTTTCCCTGTGCTCCTGATGCAAATATGCTGTCCTTTGTTTTTTCCCCAGATTATCTGCTAAGTACATGTGGTTGGAATAGTTTATGAAACAAAGCTTTATTGCCAGTAGGAGAGATGAGCAGCAGCACACCCTGAATACAGCAACTCCACTGATCACTAAAAGCAAATAACTAATGCTGTGGCTTTGATGGGCATCCAGGGACATTTGGTATCCAGGTTCAGCAACACCTAGCCATGAAAATGGAGCAACAACCAGCCATGAAAATGCCATTTAAATGTGGGTAAGAGTTGTGCTGACCCTTGGCTTTGGCAATGGCAGTGTGATTTGAGAGGACCATAGCTCACACGAATATTGTGGGTGGCATCCCACCTACGCTGCTGATGTCAGTCAAACGGCAGGGTAGCAGGGGGCTGGAAATCCAACTGCACCAACGAGATTGCTCAAGGGGCAGGGTGTCAGTCTCAAAATATATTTGATACCAGTATGTCTTCATTGCCAAGAAAACACATATCAAACAGGCATCCATCCTTTTGTCCAAAGCATTACTCAGCCATTGTTTGCCATGCAACTGCCATTGTTTGACCTGCACTAGAATGCTAGAAAATTAATTAGTCAAAATAAAAAATATTACTTAAATCCCCCAGCAGCTTTAAACCCATCAGGTCTTAAAATTCTCCTAATGCAGTTGTTCAGCTTTCAACCTCAGGCTCTCTCACAGCACTGCCTCATTGATTGCCTTGCCTTGCATGAAGCCATGACCAGAGTTATGAAGTGAAAAGAAGCAGTGCCCCCTGCCAACAGCAGTAGCTGTCCCCACACAAACAATCCAAATTCTTTAGAAGCTCAGCAAAGAGGAAAAAGAAAGAAAATTATGACCTTGTCCAACTGTTTTAGCCTTTTAAAAAGTATATATTGCATGCCAGGCTTTTGGTTTGTTTCGGCATTGGCTATGTTTTGAGGAAGACTATGTGATGCTCTGCCACACATATTAGTCTCTCTTCTGGTTTCCTACTTGTCTCTGTGGGAGCCCAAGTCAGCCAACTATTGTCAACTCCACCCTGCCAAGACACTAGGGCTCTGAGGTGGATTTGCTTGAACCTCCTCCATAAAGTGACTTTTCCAAGGAAGAGCAAAAGGTGTTTCAAATTGAGAAAGTAAAAAAAAATACTGAGCAACATTCCGTGACTAGGTCCATCAGAGAGAAAGGCAAAGGCTGTACAAAGCCTCTCCACTTGTTCACTGTGTCCTTGCAGGGTGAGCCCTTACTGTCCTGTTTCATTTCAGTGAGCTCCCACATTTCCCAAGCTGCGGCAACATCTGCACAGATGCTGTCTCCAGGATGGTTTTGGCCACCACATCAAAGGACTGGGGTTTCAGAGGCTCACCATGTTTTCCCCTCTCCCTGCTGCCTTCCCTCCTCCTGGCCCCAGGGCTGCTGCCCTGTGCTCCACAGGAAGGAGCAGCCACCCCCTTCCTTGCACATGGGTCCCCCCACCTCTTTTAATGAAAGAATCAGCCTTTGAAAGAAGGAGAAATTAAAGAGATACAGCTCTTCAAAAATGCCTTTCTGATAGGAGAATTAAACTATTGGATAAATAAGCTTCAGTGCAGGCTGTAATACGAGACCTTTCCTCTTACTCTCTTCCGTGGTCCATCAGGGATGTTCATCCTATCCCTACCAAGGCTCTGAGCTATAATGCCTCTTTACAGCATGTCACTACAGCAAGAGATTAGGAAGGCCTGCAGGCACAACAACAAGATAAATAAAAAAAGATATTCACAACTGCTATTTAATTTCTTTCCAGGAGAACAGTTTCTTTAGTTCCCTTAATATGAAGCTTTAATATTCCTTATCTATTTGGAACCTAGACAGTACTAGTCCTCTGAAATTGTCGTAGTGAATGTATATAAATTATTCAGTGGCCTTTTTCATTAAAAAACAAACAAATTAATAAGAATTCTTAGATTCCACTTATAAGATAGGGTAAATACATTTTTTTCAAAGTGCCTCTAAAGTAATACCATTTCAACAACACTGTCCCATGAACAGAAGTGGACAATTTCTTGATCTCTCTGCAGACCTTTAGGCACTCAGCAATTTTCTTTAATTTCACTGAAGCCCTGCACCTGGAGATGGTAAGGAAATGCAGAAGTTATTAACTTCTGTCAGGGTTGCTCAGGCCATTCCTCCTGTGGCCTAGCTGCTGTATAAAACCACATGAATGGAACTGTAATTGCTCAGATATCCAAAACCTGGTCATAATAAATTATTAATAATTAGTGCAACAATGAGTGGAGTGAAGACCTAGATGAAGATTTATGCTGACTCTGCTATTGTTCTACTTCATTAGGCAGCTCATCAAGGAAAGAGATTAGGGAAAGCATGACCCGCTTCTTACGAGGCAGTCACACTGCCAATGGAAGAGTCACTTTCAATACAAAAATATTTATCTTGGTACATGAGGCATTAGGCCTTCATCAGCTGTGATATTTTGTGGCACAGTGCAGGCTCCAACCATTTCTCCATCACCAGTATGGACTCACAATATTACTGACTCTATTGCCACTACATATGCAAGAAAAGCAGACCTCTGAGGGTGTCCTCTAAGCTAAATTTTAATCTCTTTCCTTATCTGGCCTTGCATTGCCAACAAGAATGGTGGTTAGATAATGTGTGCCATGAGAGTGCTTTTTAGCCTGACCAACGCAGTCTCATCCTTCCTGATAATTACCTTTTTGCTGCAGCTGTCTGATCTCCCCTCCCTTAATTTTCCAGTTCTGCACAACAAATGCTGTCCTTCATTATGACTGTACAGTGCCCAGACTAATGGCACACTAGGCCTAGGCTATCATTATTAAACTTATTTACTTTCTTACTTGGGAAGCATGTCATCACATTCAGTATTTGTAAAGCACATGCCATCAAAAGATCAGAACATGCTTTGGAAAGGAAAACAAACAAACAAACCAACCCCCAAATTCTTCTTTCTGCTCACAGGCCCAGAGTTCTTGTTGATGCCCGTTCGTGCGTGGCGGCTCTTTGCCAGGGAGGCGGATCCGCTGGCGCGGCACCGCGCTGACCGAGGGGCCGTTCCCCTCGAGAAACTGTGCCAAAATCTGGCTCCCAGCCATGTGCTGACTCATAGGCAGGGCCTTGAGCAGAAACTGAGTTTCTTCTTTGTCCATGGTGATTTTTTTTTAATCAGTGTACTGGAGAATTACAAATTGAGAAGCTAAGAACAATAGTAAGTTTTTAGACTATTTTGAAGCGTGCACAAGTATACTAAGCACAACAATTTTTTTGATGCCTTAGTTAATAAAGACCAGTATTTTAATAATGTGAGCAAATGACCAAACTGGATTGTGAACTAGGAATGTAACTAGAATTACTTCAGGGAAGCAAGAATGCCAATGTTTTTCCATATAGCATAGGTATGAGCAAAAAGAAGATGTGCATTAACAGCAAGAAAACTGAAACATGCCAAAATTCTTGTCTTTTACCACAATAGTGCTTTAGAGTTTAATAATCTAATAAGTTTTCAAAACTACCTAGTTCTTTTCGTTTTCTGTATGCTGTTAAGTACAAAAATAGAGAGTAGAAGCTACAAACAGAATAAGCTACATACAGAATATCTGCAGCTAATGCTACTGAAATACTCAAATTTCTAACTCTACCCCATTTTATCTCTCCTTTTCCTGTACCACTTGCTTTCAGGTACTTCTGTAGTGACAGACGTGCCCGTATTTCTTTCTTCACACACACTGGATATGTCCCATGTTCTTATCTAAATAATTTTTCCAATGAAAGCAAGTACATCCATAACTGTCAGACACTGGCTAAAATTTTCACTCTTAAAAATATTTTTCTATTCTTTTATTGTAATTTGATGACTCAGTTGTCAGAGAGTTATTAGCTAATGAAATACAGAAGGAGCAAAATTTCCCAAAAGACAGCCAGAGTTAGTTATGCTATTAACTACATATGAATAGATATGTATATGATGGTGCCACAATTGCTGCTTTCCCTAATTGCTTTCTTTCAAACATGTATCTGCCTGGTGCAGCAACTTTTCAGCCATAGGGAAGTCAGCACAATGTTTTCTGGCTGCACCTCACAAGGCCCATACAGACCCCACAAAGCCACGCTGGCTGCCATGTGGGACACTGCTGAGATCGTGTGCAGTGCTTGTTCCTGCATTTTTCTCCCCTTGATTGCTTGGAATGGGAACTAAAATGAGAGAGCCTGTATGAGTGGCATCTGGTAGCTCCTGGAGAGCTTTATGAGCCCCACGAAATCCAGGAGGAGGCCCAGCATTAGGAGGGCCTGATGCAGCCCCTGAGTGCTCACACTCCCCTGAGCTTCACCTTCACGGTCAACTTCCCCATTTCTGTCCTCCTGCTTCGACTGCACATTTCCTCTGTGTCTGTATCACAGGGCATAAAAAGCATGAAATGGGAATTTCAGCCTGGTATGGAAGGAAAATTCGGAAGCAAAAAAGAATGGACCGATATTTCAGTAAACAACTGTAACTTCTGAGATGTTTACTGATCATCTGAACACAGGAAAGTGCAATGTTATGATTCCCTCAAAGACTACACCACTTAGGCGTGGTTTAGATCAGATTAAGATGAGATAAAGCTACCTACCAACTACCACTTTTTACGCATTCAGCTCTAACTCACCATGTTGAAATTTTTATGGACAGCTACAGCTCAGCTTCAGGAGAAATAATAAGTCAAAGTCTACTTCCTTTTAGTACTTATGCCACAGCAGTTTTCTATTATGCTTTCAATATCTTTGTGTTAAAAACACATGCAGGGGATACATTCTAAGGAAGGGATACATTCTAAGGAAAGCTGCAAGTCTGCCCAGAACTGTGGGGAGCTGAGGACAACAGAAAGGATTGCTTTGCCTGTTCGTACTCGCCACCCATCTATGTAGTGTCTGAAGATAGCAGAAGGAAGAGTTACTTCTTCACCAAGGAGCAAGGAATGCTTCCTAGACAAGATAATAAAAAATGGTGTTCATTTTAGTCAGGTATTCATCTTCAAAGAAAGGATCTCACAGGTACATCACATTCTGGTTTCTGTATCTCCACAGAGGGGTTATACTTTGGCATCTGCACAGCAGCAAGATGAAATGCTGTCCTGCTCATAAACAACTGAGAATCTGAAACAACAACCTAAACAACATGATTCTGAGAATCTGGACAGTGCCATGGGGATGTTTATCAGAAAGGACCCTTGATGAGTCAAAAACCTACCATCTGCTAGATGCTGCACTTCAGAGCTAGGGAAGCTCTGTCAGCAAGGTGGCAGGTGAAAATGAAGTGGAGCAAACCTCAGGAAAGAAAGGGCATGAACTGTGATGAGAAGACATAAAGCAGTATTGACTGGGGTCTACTTGCTTTTTTTCATCACTCTGTCTTTACTGTGAGTGGAAAATGCAAAAGTGGTTTGGGTCTGCACTGCTAACACAAACTTGTGGTTTATCATTCTGGCAGCTGGGTATGTGCAGCAGCACACAAAGTCCCCATCTACAAAACATAACTCTTGTTAACAGAGTTTTCCTACATTGTCTGGGACTCACACGAGGGCTGTGATGCAAGTTCTGCTCAGACATGCATGATGACAGAACACTGCATGCTATTCAGGACCATAAAATGCTCACTGTAAAAGGACTTCTCAGTAAACAAAACCAAACAAAATCCTTCAGGTAAAAAAGGCATGTACCAACCAACTGCATATGGAGCACAACGAGAGGCAGCCAACATAAATGCAAAAAGCACAGTGTCTCCTGATTATGCCATGCTCCTGCCTTCATACACTTGATGACCTCTATGGCCTCTACACCCCAAGCACTATATAATCTCCTCCATTCTGTATTAGCAGCCAAGATTCACAGGCGTGAAAATCTAAATTGATTAGCACACAGATTAGTATGTGCAATCCTACCCATGACACTGGTTAATTCCAGTGGTGGTTATGGTGACAATTTGCAGAATTTTGACTCTTAGTCCTTCAAATTATTATGAACGTGTGACCTTGGACCAATGTCTGCTGGGCATTTTATAAGTTCTCCCCAGTATTATTCTATTTTATTAGTCTGAATAATTTTGTGGCCCTTTATCAAACCACTGATCTTTCACAGACTATTAACAGAAATAATAAAGCATGGGTAACTCTAGAGCAGCTTTACTGCTCAAGCTGACACTTGTGATATACCACTGAAGAAGGAGACAAATGGAAGACATCCATCTGTCAAAGTGTGTGAGTGCAGTGGCACAGATCAAAATAGTGAGCATATTTAAAGGTATACCATTTGAGTACTTTTTACATTAGAAGATACACTCACAATTTAAGGCAGCCTAGTTTGTCTACAGCCTTTCAGCAGGCAAGCAAGAGCATCCAAATTCAGCTGCTTCTTCTCTTAGTCATGCATTCCAGCACTTCTAACTTTTAAGGCAGTATAAAGAGATGAACTTCCTGTGCCTAACGTCAGCCTTTGTAAACAGCCTCCGTGTGTCAGCCAGTTCAGGAAAACAAGAGCTCTGTATCAGTCTTACAGCATAAAGAGAAATAACATTAGGCAAATATTAGAAATTAATGTTGGTTTGGTTTTTTTTTTTGCTTCTTCATGAAACTTTGAACTTTTTCTGCTCAAAGAGCTACTATAAAATAAAGGCACTTTGTGGTGCCATTTCTTAACCATAGAGCTTTACTCCACTGTACTAAGAAAAATGGGAGAAAACATCTTCATCTGGGAGCTGTTTTCTTTCTCAGAGGTGGAAGAGTAAAATAAAGAAAGGAATTGGCTTTCAGAAACTGAACAGTCTACCTTAGCTACTTCCAGCTAAGGCAAGGAAGTAGCTAAGGCAGTGTTTAGCTACTTCAAGAAGAAGTGTGTGGCCTAGTACAGTGATCTTTTAACTTGTTACATTCAAGAAACACCTCAGTAGCTCTTGTGGACTGGTTAATCAAAATGGACAAAATTTAAGGAAAAGAACAATGTTCCAGTTCCACCACTACCAGCAGCTCCCATTACTGCTAAAATGTCAGCTCATCACAGGAGAGACCCCTGAACAGCCTCACAAAGCACATTGCCAGAGTAAAATCTCTCTGCTTCGCGGGGACAGAAGAGCTCATAGTGAGGTTCTGAAGATTCACCAAATATGGACAGAAGAGAAGATGGTTTAGAATACCTTCTTGACTATTATTGCCCTCGTTGCAGGGGGATTGGTCTGGATGATCTTCAAGAGTCCCTTCCAACCCAAACTATTCTCTGATTCCATATACTTTTGGACATATTTTCCTCTTGCTGCTTGGTGAACAGATTTTTATATTAAATTTCATTGCTGTATTTTGTGAATTGCAGATGTGGTTTTTTTTTTTTTCTTCTCAGGTGGCATTTACTTCTTTGAATGGCTTAACTCCACACTGTGACTTCTACCTCATTTAAAACCTAAAAATACATGGCGCATATGCGATGCACACAACACATCGTCCTCTATTGACACTCTCTGTCAGGACTGAAACTCAAGAGCTTTTTGGATGTAATACAGAGCCAAGCTGTTAATGAAGATAAAAGTCAGCAAGGCTTATACAAGATGACAAAAAGAGAATGTACTTCAGCAAAAGCTAGGAGCATGATTCTTCCTAGAGATTATGCTGAGTCCTCAGCTGATTTAAACTGGTGTAGTTTTGCCAAGTATACAGAGCCGTCATTTGTTTCCAGTTTCTGAGCTCTGGAATTGCACATTCCCAATGCATCTTCGGTTGCAAAGCTTTAAAGTTAAAATATCAACTCACTTGTACAAGGATGCACACAAGCACATGAAAGAGAGATGCCAAAAAAAGGACCAGAGACATTTGGGTGGTAGTCCTCCTTCAGAATATTTTATGAGATGAGTATCCTGACTAAAACAAGCACCAGCACTCATCTTGAGCTGTTTCTGTCTCAACTTGCAGATTTTTTTTTCCTACATGAACAGCTTACTTTTCACAAGAAATTTAAATTTATTTATTTATTCAAAATGTTTTCTCCAAGCTAGCCAAATCTTACCAAATTCAATCCAGCTTCAAATTATATACCTTGCTCATATCTGTACACCCCTAAATCTTGCTTCCCTCAGCCTCCCTAATTTAACTTTTAGTGTGAAAGAAGCCCTCACATTCCCAATGCATACATTTTTGGAGGGAGAATCAACATGAGCTTCAATGAAAAAAAGGCTGTTCAGAAAGTGAGGGGTTTGCTAAAACAGGGCCTTAATTACAGACACTCACAGAGCCATAATGTCTGTAGAACAGACTTTTTGTTTTAGTTGCTACAACAACAAACCTCCAAATCCAATAAGACTGCTTTTGGA
>VYZP01054791.1:0-23522 GCA_013400635.1 Hypocryptadius cinnamomeus
AAATCTGATGCATATACAGCTTGTGTCTGTATACAGGTATGTATTTAAATTAAGATCTCTGGAGAAACTGAATATAATTGACTGGAGAAAGATTCCTGAAAGGAACAGATTTTCTCTTGATATGCTATGGACCATTTTATTAGCTTTAAAATGGCACATTTTGTTAGGAAAGAATCAGCTGTTAATCTGAAGCTTGGGTAGCTTAAAAATGACTATCAAAAACAGTAATGTAAAGACAATGGTAGATGCTCTCAAATAACACTGTTAAAGGAAATGAATTATTAATGTAAATTCTCACCTAAACTAGTCCTGTTCAATTTTTTTTCATTTCTTACTGACTCAACTGCTTCCTTCCTTGAGGACTAGCTGTCTGTTTCTGTCTTCATTCTGTATAATGTCATAATGAGGTTTAAAACTTTCCTGTTATATAAACTACATAATAGGAATAAGTAGCTTTTCACTGTAAGATGTGGAAGTATTTAGTCTGAATTCTTCTTTATGTGTTCTAAGAATGGTACTCTATGCAAAGCTTAATTTTCTTTTCCTTTTTTTTTTATTTCTTCTCCTCCAGGGAGCAAATCTTAAGAGTAAAAGAAGATGAGAATGTTCCTTTTTTGCTAGTTGGTAATAAATCAGATTTGGAAGATAAAAGGCAAGTTTCTGTAGAGGAAGCAAAAAACAGAGCTGATCAGTGGAATGTTAATTATGTGGAAACTTCTGCAAAAACACGAGCTAATGTTGACAAGGTAATAACTGGCCTCTTAAACAATCTGCTCATCAGTTTTTATTTTGTTTCTCTTTTTCATGGGTCATACTCCTTATGTTCTTAATTTTGGCAATAATTTTGTGGCATTTTAATCAAATTCTTTTCTTCCTTAGCTTGCCAGGAGTGCATGACTAGGTGACTGCTTGTAGAACAGTGAAAATGTTAGGCGTAACACATTTATCCCATTCTAAACTGCAAGGAATCATTATTATCCAAGACATGATACAAGACTTATAAAATTTTCTTGGGTCAGCTCTTTTGACCTAGACTTCGTACTGCATTTTCTGTGACTAGAGGAGAGTCTGCTTCTGAACAGTGAAGAATATTTTCTGATCCTCATTATAAAAGCAAATAAGGGAGGGATTTGAGCCTTCCCTACCCTCATTTAATCATCTGCCTCTTCGTATGTTGTTTTGATGAAGAATGGATGAACCCAAAAAGCTATGAAAAGCCCAAAAGTGCCTCATGAGTTTTCAGAGATGAAACCTGTTTCAGAATCTCATAAGTTAAAGAGAATATTTGTCTCCAAGAAAAAAAAAATGCTGCTTAGTTGTAAGTGCTTCAGCAAGAATGTGAGGTCTTGCAATTTAGAATAACTGTCAGCCTTATAGACTGTAAGAGTCACAGTTGTGTGGCAAATGAAATAAGTAGGTTTAGTGCAATGTGCCGGCCTTTCAGAGCTGTTGACAAAGTTGATCCCACATTGAATCACAGGTTTGTGTTGGAAGGAACCTTAAAGATCATCGAGTTCCAACTACCCTGCCATGGGCAGGGATACCAATCATTTGATCATGTTACTCAGGGCCCCATCCAAGCAGGCCTTGAACACTTCCAGAGTTAGGGCATCCACAACTTCTCTGGGCAACCCTTTCCAGTGCCTCACTGTCCTCACAGTAAAGAAGTTTTTTGCAATTAATCATTTAAATCTCTTCCCTTTTAGTTCAAAATTGTTCCTGCAAGGGTCTTACCACGAGCTGCCCACATAAAAAGATGCTTTCTCTCATTTTTTATATGCCTTCTTTAAGAACTAAAAGGCTGCAGTAAGGTCTCCCTGGAGCATTCTCTTCTTCAGTATGAACAACACCAGCTTTCTTAGCTTGTCTTCATAGTGGAGCTGCTCTACCCCACTGAGCATCTTTGTGGCCTCCTCTGGACCCACTCCAACAGGTCCATGTATTTTCTTGTGCTGAGGACCCCAGACCTGGGCACAGCATTGCAGGGTCTCATGAGAGAGTAGAAGGGGACAATCACCTACCTTGACCTGTTGGCCAATCCTCTTTTGCTGCAGCCCAGGATACCACTGGCCTGCTGGGCTGTGAGTGCACATTGCCAGGTCACGTCTGGCTTTTCATCCATGAAAGCCTGCAAATCCATGTCCATAGGGATGCTCTCAGTAAGTTCATCTCCCAGTCTGTACTGATGTCTGGGTTTGCCCTGATCCAGATGCTGCATCTTGCATTTGGTGAAAAATTCTGTAATGTAAATCCATATGTATGAGCTATCAATTGCAGCATGAGAGCTGTAATGCAAATTCTCTTTTACAATAACTGTTGGTCGTGTCCTGTCAGTTATCTTACTGAAGAAACTGACTGTTCAGTACTATAGTGATTTACCCTACAGAATAGCAAAGAGTTCTTAATCAAGTACAGCAGAATTTATCCTCATTGTTGAACAAGACCCTGATTTTTTTGTTGTTATAAAAACTAACACATCTTTTAGTTTTGGTATATAACTGCAGTTAACAGCCATCTATTATGGTAGTAAAAATCCAGCTCTTCAAATCCACTTCATTATTGTTTAGCAGCTGAGGAAAAAAGTCCATATAATATATTTTTTCAATAGCTCTTGGATCAGTAGCCTTTGCACATACGTGGAGCTGATGGCATAATGGATCTGGATTAGCATGTGTCATGTAGATTTATGGTTTGACAGGCCGTGAATGAGACCTTGTTGGCACGAGTGAATACTGTGTATTCTTAGTTGCTTGAAGCATATGAAGTTTTGGAGTTTGCTACACAAACTTGGGCTACTATTGTAATCTGGTCTCTCTGAATTCCAGAATAGTGATTTTACTCACTTGAAAAAACACAGCCAGCCTCCACTCATTTTGGCAAAGGTGACCCACTAAATATTTTCTCAGAAGGTTATGTATCCCAGACAGCTAAATATTGTTGTACAGTTATCAGTACTTAAGCAAGCTGACAGTTGCATCTTGCCATTAGCACAGATTTAAATACAAGCAACTTAGCGCACATTTAAAAATCTAAAGGCAATCTCATTTCTTGATGGAAATGTTTAGTTCCATTGATTTTCTTTGGATTTAATGTGGTGAAGGTTGATACGTTTCCTGCTGTCAATATGAGATTAGTGTAATAAAAACCTACTGAGCTCTGTAGAGGAGCTTTTCAGCCCCTGCACTGTCCATGTTTCACAGAAATTGATCAAATCCCTTGACACAGGTGTATTGCTTAGTTCAAATTTCAAAGTGTCACAGAATATTCTGAGTTGGAAGGGACCCACAAGGATCATTGAGTCCAACTCTTAGGTGAATGACCCATATAGGGATCAAACCCATGACCTTGGTGTTATTAACATTGTGCTCTGACCAACTGAGTTCATCTCAGGGCTGAAAAAGGAAGCCTAGAGCACCTGGTATTCCCAGGTAGTCTCCTATTCAAGTACTGACTAGGCCTGATCCTGTACAGCTTCCAAGATCAGATGAGATTTGGCATTCTCTGGGTGATAGTGTATCTAAGGACTCTCTCCTGAGAGAAAAGTTTTAGAATCGCTCAGCTGATTTCCTACAGTAAAATTATAAAGATTGTATACATACTGTTTGCTGTAACCTTCTGTAAGTCAAGTCAAGATCTGCTGTTGAAATTAGTAAAGTAGCTTTACACAGTCCAATCATAAAGCCTTAACTGTCTGTCAGTAGGATCTCTCTTACCTGAGTCAGTGGTGTATCTCCAACTTTGTCCTAAACCATTTGATGAAAGTGAACTTCACGTGTACTTTAAGATTGTAATATGGTAGCTGCAGCTGAGATTACCTGATGTAAGAAATTGTTTACATAGTTGCATGATTGAAGACTTTGCTTTAAAGGAAATGCTGGGTTTGGTTTTTGTTCTCTAGTCACTTTGTGCTTAGACTTGCATCATGGAACATACCATACAACATACCATACATGCATTTCAGTCTATGCTACTGCTCCATTAATAAGTTTCTAAAATTGGATGTTGCACTTTTTCAACCTTTGCATCTCATGACTTAAAATACTCAAAAGATTTCCTTAAATTTCCTCAGTAGTATGTACATACAGCGTCTGCAAATCTTGGCTGGTGATGAGACCCTTCTTTCAATTCTTGTTTAAAATTGCCTGAAGGATTCATAAGCGAATATCAGAAGACAAGGGAACATTATGGTGCTGTGAAACCATAGCAGGATTGCATCATATCAACTTGACCTTCAAGACCAGTGACAGATTTGTTGAATTAATATTTGTTTGCTCAAACTGATTGCATGTAATTGATTCTATTCGAAACAACTGAACTGGATGTCAGTGATAGCTTAAATTAACTCATGTCTGTGATGTATTTTTGCATTTGTCTTCTTATGTCTTTTTCAGGTGTTTTTTGATTTAATGAGAGAAATTAGAGCCAGAAAAATGGAAGACAGCAAAGAAAAGAATGGGAAGAAGAAAAGAAAAAGCCTAGCTAAGAGGATCAGAGAAAGATGTTGCATTTTATAATGAAAAGCTTGGATTCCTTTCCTACCCTGACCATACTAATAAAAACCATAATTTATAAGCATGCCATTGAAGGCTGAAGTGACTGAAATTACCCTAACATGTTGGAAAATGTAATGTACCACTAAAAGCATGATTTGGAGCGGCACTGAAAGTCAAATTCACTGAAAACAAATTATGTGGCTTCAAGAGAAGCAAAGTTCAGTCCATTTCATAATTGCCTACCTTCTCACATTTCTTCTGAATGTAGTGTTTCATAGGTAGTCTTTTCTTTAATAGTGAACAAGAGGGGCAAAGTATTACTTTGTGGGTTCTTATAAAGCATACTTTTTTATCGCTGGTATTTGTCAATTCATCTTGTCTTTTGTTGCCTTGAAAATTACAATTGTGAACATGATACCTAACAAAGCAGTATGCAGCTGTTTTGCCATGGAGTTATGCAAATTCAAAAAGAATAATGTGTATGTGAACAGCTATGTTGAGGAAAACTATATGTGGTTCTGCATTACCTGATTAACTTAGAAGAGTGATGTAATCTTTTACATTGAAACATTTGAATATGCCTTAATTTTAAAACCCAGACATAGCAGGTTGCTTAATCAAGGGTGTATTTTCAACTCTGTTGCATGGAGACTGTCCCTGTGCATCAGTGCAAGACTGCCCTCTCTGTGGAGTGCAGTTACTTGGATGATTTCACTCACTAGCTGTCTGCTAGCAGTGTCTGTTCTTTAAATGTGTGCCATACTCTGGTAATGTGAATAATACAGAGCATATTCTGTCATGTTTAACTTGGTAGACAATATGGTATCTTAAAACTAAAAGGTCAGAATACACATAAGACTGAAGTCATAAGCCTATGGCACATATAAGCCTGGAATTGTTGTTTAAAATTTAACGTGCTGGTACCTTGAAACTTCCCTTTTGCACATAGATTTTTGTCTAGATGTTCCTTGGGTTTTAACTCCCTGGAATTGGGTGGAGTGGGGCTGATCTAGTAGCGCTTATGTGTTTTGAGTTAAGATGTTGTCTGGGAAATTCTGGTTAATTTCTTTTGTGTTCCTAATACTTAGCTATTGGAACATGGTGTGTTACGCTGAAGCTCTTTGCAGGTTTTGTACTGTTTAGTCTTATGTTGATTTTCAAATGGGGAACAGTGTAGCTACTTTTTCTAGTTAATGTTGATATCAAACAATCAAATGTGCTTTGCAATACAGAAACCTTTAACCTGCACATCCAAAATCCCCAAACAAAACATACTGCCTCAGTTGCTTCAGAATAAGAATACTAGCACATGGTCAGTGTGCTACATCTTAACTAAAAATATACCAGAATGTTTGAGGGTTTTGGACTCCTCTGGGGTGAGACAGGCTAGATCAATTCCACAAACTGTTATACTTTTTATACATGTATAAGCCTATAACTGACAGTTTAAAATGTGCTCAAGAAAACTAGGTAACAAATATTTAACTTTCATGCTAACAGATGTTTTAGGGACTCAAGTCTTAGGAGTTACATTTGTCATGTTCAATATTTATCAGTAGAAATTTTGTATGTGCATTTAGTAGACTGCCAAGTGCAGAATAAAAGTTACTCATGTAACTGGCAAATATAAGCCAGTCTTCATCTTACTGTGTACTCATTTGGGTCTATTTAGCCAGGGAGTCTAACCACTAACATTGTGACTTTGCTTTGGAACCTGTATACTGGGAACAGAGGTGTTATGAAGCCACTGGACACACAAAACTTGTCTTGGCTGATGCCTTATCCTGTCCTTTTATTTGCTATTTGAGCCATTGAAAGATGAATAAACTTCCATTTTTCTAAAATACTTGTGCAGTGTTAATTGATAACTGTATTACTCACAAACATTGCTATAGCCAATGCCAATTGTCAAGCAGTTAAACCTAAGCACTCTAGAAGACTGGTTTATGTGCATGAAGAAAATTGTACATTAAACCAAATTAGTCTGGTAAAAAGCCACTTTTTAAAAGCTGTGTATGCGCTGCCTTCTATCCATAGGTAATGTGCTCACATGCTACAAGACTACCTGAAAATGGGCAACAAACTGAGGTAAGCTTGTTTGAAAATTACTTTTCTATAAGAATGAAATGTGAGATTTAAAAAACTAACAAACAACAGCAACAACTAAAAACCCTGAATCAAAAAAAAGGACAACCTACATAACTTTTAATAAAATAAAAATGCATTCTAAGTAATTTTCTTTTGGCACACTCAAGGAGAACCGAAGTGTGCTTCCTCAACCTGCATATAGTTTGCATCGTGTATTACAGGATTTGGGTATGTCATGAGAGAGTCATCCAAAGTGAGTGTTACATTTGCATCATAGAGGAAAGTTTTGTTTAGCCTGCTTGAGTGTCTGAAATTCCTAGGTCTAGCTGCTCTGAGTGCTTCTGTGCCTGAGGGCACTTTTTATCCCCTATTTCTTCAAGAAGCTGAAGACTCTTTCTTCTCTGGCAAGACCAAAGCTTGTCGTAGTAGTTTCCTCCAAGTTAGCCTAGTGCTGGCAGTACTGTTGCTCGCTTTTGTGAAATGCAGTGTATAGTAAATCTGCAGAACAGAGAGAGATGCCTTAATTTGTAAAAAGCTATAAAGTTAAGTCTTCTGTTATGTATGAAACCAATGTTGAATTTTTATCCTAACTTTATTTTATTCTGTAGCTTTTCATAGCTTTAGAAACTCAATTGACTTTCAGAAATGTTGGCTACGAAATCTGTGGTGTATTTGGTAATTTCTGGAGCCTCCCACTGAATATACAGTAGCTTAACAATAGTGGTGTCTAGCAGTTTTCTCTGACTATTTCACAATAGTGTGAGGGTGTGCAGGAAGTCCCTTCCCATTCATAGAGACCTTGTTAGCATCACAGTAGCATGCAGAATGACCCTTCTGGCAATTCCAGTGGCAACCATAATGCAATAAAATATACTTCATATCTGAGACTTGGGCTCACTATAGTCATAGATAGGAACCAAATCTTTTATCTGTTTATATGTGAAATGGGCTTACTGAAAATCCTGGGCTCCATTTTGGGACACCAAAGTTTTCATTGCCTCTATGAAACTACAGAATATTCTGAGTTGGAAAAGAACTCACAAGGATCATCGACTCCCAACTCCTGGCCCTGCACAGGACGTCCCAAGTCACATCACGTGTGTGAGAGCATTGTCCAAATATATCTTGAACTCTGCTGGGCTTGGCACTGTGACCACTTCCCTGGGGAGCCTGTTCCAGTGCCCAACCACTCTCTTCATGAAGATGTTTTCCAATATCCAAGCTACACCTCCCCAACACAACTTCATGCCATTTCCTCGGGTCTGGTCACTGATCATGAGAGAAGACACAGTACCTCCCCTCTGCTTTCCCTCATGAGGATGGTGAGGAGTGCAATGAGGTCTTCCTCCAGAGGGGAGGTGTCCTCTACTTGATTATAGTTCAGTGCAAAATGTGGAGCAGCAGAGCAGTGGCTGGTGTCACATGAGTGCATACAATATATTTTGTTGTGTCAGAACTGGATGAGAAGGTAAGACAGAGCCTCTGACAACTGAGAATTGAAGAGGAAAATCTAATAGCACACCTTAATTTCTAAACTTTCTCATTGTTAGACATGTTGGCTCTTACATCCATGTGGATGCACAGTCAGTCATTTGCATAGAATATTTCTTTCCAAATTCACTCCTACCAATTTTTGGCTGTAATTATTTTAAATAAATGGGTATGTTTTAAAGAACTGAATTATGAAAGAAACTTCTTGCATATTTTTGTGGTAACCTCAGCTTGTTACTAAAATTGAGTGGTAGGAAATGTGCCAGTGTTGCTATTACTGAAGCACGTGTTAATCTTTGATCTAAAGACATAGAGCAGACTGGGATATTTTGGTTAAATCTTCATTGTCAAAAAAATGCTGAAATGCATACCACTTGAGATCTGCCTAGGATTGGACGTATGCCAAGGCTCTTCCCATTTTCAAGAGACCCTGAGTAGATCTAACCATCTGTTTAACTGGTACAATCCATTTTGGATATAATTTGATTTGTGTGTGCTCTAAAGTATTTTCTTTTTTTCAGCTTGTCCTGGGCAACCCAAAAAAATGTGTGTTGTGTTCCATTTTTCCTCACCATCAATCCATGCAGTTTATGTCCCTTTAAGACCTGGGGTCCAGAAGTGGACCCAGAATGTTTTAACATGGAGGGGTAGGTTCTGTCGGGGGTGGGAGGTTCAAGGGATCCCTTTAAGAGACTGGGAACAAGCACACAGAGTCCTCTCTCTTGTTTCTTGCTCAGATGCCATGGAAGTTGCCTGGCATAGGTCTCCAAGAAACTGCATTTTTTTCAATCCAGAACTATTTCAGAGGGAATTTCACAATACACAGCTGCAGTGCTGAGCTGGAGCCGTTGGGGCCAGGGCTGTGGGTTTCGGTGCCCAGTGAGTTGGTTTTCTTTCTCCACAAAGCAGCAGCACTTGAAACTGCAGTGACCAAACCAACTGGGTCTGGCCAGCCAAAAAGAAGCAGAGGAGCTGACACTGCAGGTGTCAGCTGCCCCAGGCAGTGCCAGTCCCAGGGAACTGACACTGCAGGGGGAAGGCTGAGCCAAGTGGGGCTTCTCTGCCATCTTGTCTTTGTCCCCTGGCCCATGTGGTCTTCCTTGGAGGCCACCCTATTGGGATGGGGCTTCTCCACCATCTTGTTTTCTTTTTTCCTGGGGAGTCCATAGGATTCAGTACCTTTGTGATTATTACTGTTGTCTAAGTTGTGGCTATTTTGCTTTTTAGTAAACTTATTTTTTTACTTTCACCTTCTCCCATTCGTCTCTCCTTGTTGGTGAAAGGTGAGCAGTTAAAACTAAAGGGGAGGTAGATAATTTCTTAGGCTCCACCCCATAGTTTATCTTAAACTAAAACATGCTGTGCAGAATGTTGATTTAAAAATATGCATTGATTCACTTTATTAATTTGGTAGCAATTACATTTTTTTCTAGTTCATTTTTATTTGATTTGGCCATATTTTTTGCAGAAGAGCAAGGAGAGGAGGGGGGAATCTGATTTCTGCACGACCTGAGAGCAAGTGGCCACCATCTGTGAGCAGCTGTGGAAGCACAGGGTGGGCAAAGGGAGAAATCAGGAAGCGTACAGAACTCAGATGAAAGCTCAGTGGGTCTTTGCAATGCTCTGGGAGATAAGACGAGGATCAGGAACTAAAACTGTGCACACCAGGGATAGGCACAAAGCACTGGCATTCTGCTGGTGCCAAAAGCAAGGTGGAAAAACAGCCTGTGAGGCCCATGAGGCTGACAGTGCCAAACTGCAAACTGGATACGTGCCTTCTTTTTGTTTCCTCTTCCTGGCAGCATCAGTACTGATTTTCAGGTATTTTCTTGTTATCTGAGTAACAGATGAGATAGCACCTGCAGCAGTGTTGGACCTACATTTGCTCTTCCCCTCTGCTGTCCTCTTCACAGACTTCATTCTCATTCCTCTCGGAAAGGGAGTAGGCAGTAAATAGTTACAGTGTGTGAGCTGCTGATCTGGTTAATGTTGCTTCCTGTGCTTGTGCTGTGCGCATAGAGTAAAAAGAGGTTGAAGGCAGGTAGGAAGAAGCTTCGTCCACAGACCCACTGCAGCCACGACCACAGCTGTGACAGCACTCTTTTTCCATGGAAAATCTGAAGGAGGATCTGGGACATTGAGGGAGTAGTGTTATTCTTCTCTATGCTTCTTATGGATTGTGTGTTTTCCACCCTTTTGTTCTTTATTGGTGCTGTGACAGCTTACTGTTTGTCAGTATCCTAGGCACAAAGGAGAGGATCTGGTAAGATTGAGCTTGTGCTTCATGGGTGTCCTGGCTAAGAGTGGAGGCATGATGATAATCAGCAGTTTAAATGATATATTATAGACACTGGACAAGGTCCTGAAACTAATGAGTTGAGGTTTACCTTCAACTGAGATCAGCATGCTTGGTGTGCTTCTGTTAGAGTTCTTTTTCCTTTTTGCTTCTTCTATGAAGGAAAACTTATTAGATAGGGTTGGGGTTTTATCAGTACAACAAAGCAGACCTGTTAGCTAAAATGCTGCCAGACTAATGTGTTAAATATTAGTCATCTCTAAGGCATGTGTCTAAAATAGTAATCCTTCTGTTTTATTTGATAACTGCCAAAATGCCTACTGAAATAGATGGGGGAAGTGTCAAAAGCGGGGTTAAAAATAATGTACTGTGTCGATGGATAGCACTTTGCTATGGGTGGTAAATCCTGTGAGTGTCAGAGCTGGCTTGAGGAGATAGGTGCTAGATAGTTCATAGTTGAGGAGCACATCCTGCACATCAAGCCTGAGGGCTTGATCTTTTAGCCTTGATAATGTCAGAGGTGTGAGGGTTTGTTGTCCTCTGGAAACCCAGCAAAACTGGATAAACCCAGTGAAATTTTAAAAAAACCCACTTTTTGCAAATTTGTGCAGATGGTTGCATCATCTTGAGATGATCCACAGCTCTCACTCCCCTCAGAAGGTACATGCCTTCTTCCCACAAAGTGACAGAGCCAATGCCTAGACTGGGAGATGGTTATGGGTATTTAGTGCTTCCTGCTGGTCCCGAGCTGGGAAGAATTGTTATCGGGGGAAATTTCTCCATGTGTACTGGTCTCCAATTTCTTTACATGGTGGCCTTCCAAAAGTTTCACAAAGAGGACCAGTATTGAGAAAATAAAATATGGAGAAAAGACCCTTTTGTTTCAGTTGACATCGGATGTGGGAGCCCAGGAGTCACAGAAGTTCAGCCAGGGACCTACAATGGTAAAGCCAAAAAGCACAGATAAACCCACAAAGGCAGGAATAGGCATGGCTTGGTTCCCCTTTCTCTGGGAAACACAGTCTACAAGGACTTGTTTATGGCCCAGAAGAGACAGCTAGTGCTGGCGTTGGTGATGGGCTCCCTCTGGTTCGTCATCCCCATGGGGAATAATGCCCTTAGAGACCCAAGCATATGCACAGAAGACCGCCCCGGTGCCAAGTGGCAGAACTTGCTGGGGGGGCCCTGGGGAGCTGCCACAGAGTTCTTTCTAAACCCTGCACAGCACCATCCCTGGCCATCCCTTGCTATTGAGCTGGACTGATT
The DNA here is from genome assembly GCA_013400635.1 of Hypocryptadius cinnamomeus. Lineage (NCBI taxonomy): Eukaryota > Metazoa > Chordata > Aves > Passeriformes > Zosteropidae > Hypocryptadius > Hypocryptadius cinnamomeus. Next base: position 11,635 of record VYZP01054791.1, read on the forward strand.
TAGAACAGTGTTGAGAGTTGGGAAAGATGGGCAGGGTAGACTGCTATGGCCACTTTTGGGGCCCACCTAGGAAGTCTGGAAAGCTTCTTCCCCCAAGATGTGGGCCACAAAGGCCACTTTGTGGAGCATGGGCAGGTACTGCTGTACCTGGCCAAAATGGCCCAAAGAAGCCCTGACAACAGGCCATTGCTCAGTGCTGCAGAAGAAGGTAAAAAAACACCTGAGGACACTTGAGAATCCACCATGGGGGGGAAAAAAAAAACCAAAACCATTATCTCCCAAGCTGCAGGGCATGACAGGCCATCTTCATGGGGCATGAGCAGCAGGCAGCAACCCAGACAAAAGAGACTGAAGAAGCCCTAAGCAGTGGTCATGCTCAGTGCAGCAGAGGAAGGTAAAATAACCTCAGGTACCATCATCAACCTGTCCCAGGAGAAAAGTCCTTCCTGACCTCAGTGCTGGCGACCAGCTATTCCCTGAGCACTTGAGTGAGACCTTTCATCTCCTTGTCACATAGGGTGGTAAACCACTCAGGAGATGTCCAAGACATATTCTGACTCAACATCTCAGAGGCTTGTAAGAGTAGCCACATCCCCCCAACCTAACAGCTCTTGCAGACAACATTCCTTTCTGTGTCTGGCAGGACACCAGTGGGTGCTCCAAAGCACTGGAATCCCTTGTGACATCTCTGCACCCTGTACCTTACAGCTGCTGCCCCATCTCTGCAGGGCATGAGAACAGAAAGCTCTGCAGTGGTCTTCCTGAAGGGATCCTCTTGGTCTTGCCAGTGCTCTCCAGCAGATAAGGGCTTGAGAGCCTTAGGCACCTCCTCATGTTTTAGATCTTTGCACTGCCAGCAGCCCCATTCAGCCACTTTTCCCTTTCCCCTTCCCTCCCCTCTCCTTCCCCGCTGTGCCTCCCTGACAGACTTCCAAGGAGCGAGGGTGCCCTGGCTGACGTGGAGAAAGCAGAGCAGAAAGTGACGGTGGACAGGGAGGAGAGCCGGGTGCAGGCTGAGGCCGTGGTTCTTCCGATAACCTGACGTCCCTGCTGCCCGCTCCGGCCGCAGCTGCAGCGGGATTTGTTGCTGGAGAAGATGCTGCGGATATGGCCTTGTGGCTCCAGAGGCCCATTGCCGTGCCCAAAAGTCCAAAAGCAGGCAGTTGCCACGCACAATGGGGTGTGAGGGGAGAGGGAAAAGACACCAGGAGAAGGGGGAGAAAGCAAGCCTCAGAGACTGTGTCAAACAAACAACAACAATTTATTTCCTTTTTCTACTATCAAGGGTTCTTGGCTTATGCCGCCGCCGGCGGGACGGCCTCTTCGGGGGCTGGGGAGAGTCCTGAGGGCCAGAGGCCCTCCTCTTTGCCGGGCGCCGCGGCCTCTCGGGCAAGCAGTCCCTGTTCCGGCCAGGAGCCCTCTGGGCAGAGGTGCCTGCTAGTGCTGCTGCCCCGCTGCCGGGCTCCTCCTGGGGCTGCTCCCGCTCTGCAGGGACGGGCGCGGATGGAGAGCGCCCGGGCCCCCCGCGGAGGGTGGCTTCCAATGTTCCAACGCCCGCTTCCACATTGGAGACTACAGGGCTGCAGGAGGAGGCCAGAGTGGGAGGGGGAGTCGCCTGGGGGGATGCAGAGGGGCCAGGGATGGCTGTGGGACCCTCCTGCTCCTCCTCCTGCTCCTCCTCAGCATGGGAGTTCAGGAGGTTCATCTGCCTCAGGATCTCATCACTGCAACTGTCAGCGGCAACGTCGATGAGCCGGCGCACAAATGCCACCGTCTGCTCCTGCAGCAGGGGGTGCAGCTCCCGGACCAAGGCCTCCTCACTCAGCCCATAGCGGCACAAATTGGCTACGATGGCACTCTGTGCCAGAGCCACCTCCCACCAGTGGGTCCTGAGCAGCTCCGATAGCTCCTGGTTCAGCCAGGGCAGCAGGGGCTCGAGGATTTCTGAGCAGTCCTGGAAAAAATCTGCCCAGACCTGAGGTGGGAAGCCAGCTACATAAGCCCTGGGCACCAGCTCTGCAGCCCCCTGCTCATCCTGGTGGTGAGCAGCCGATGAGTCTGAGCGGCTTGGAAGAACTATCTCCAGAAAGTCTTCCTCTGACCGAACAGAGTAAATGATGCTGTTGATAGCCTGCCTGCACAGAGGGCATGATCGTTTCCTCTTGGCCCACCGCACAACGCAGCCCAGGCAGAACACGTGGACACAGGGTGTTACAGAAGCGATTTCACCTGGAATGTCACGGCAGATGGGGCAGTTCCACTCTGTCTCTGTGGCCATGTTTGTGTGTTGCAGCAGAGCTGGGGACAGCAGCTGCTCCCTCTTGTTGGCGTGACACGCTGAAAAATGGTCACTTACTGTCCCAGGGAGATGGGCAGGTAGAAGAAATGCCCAGGCCCTTCAAGAAGGACACACTCACAGCAAGCACCACCCACAGTACTTGGCTTCCTGAACCAGGCAGCGCTGAGGAAACAGGCAGTCTTGTGAATGAGAACTGAGAGCTGCTGACAGAAGCTCCCAATGACCTCACAGGCTTCCAGTCCTCCCAGGCATGCTTGCCAGGAGTCCAGGTGCGAGTGAGTCTGAGCCAGGCTCTGCCCGTGCCCAAACATAAGCAGTGAGGGATGTGAGGTCACAGTGCATTGCTCACTCAGGTTGCCATCCATGCAGTCTGTGGACTGCTGATGTCACAGTCCGCTGTTCTGTACTGGCAACCTTGACTGCCTTCCAAATCTGCCATAGCAGGCCTTTCTCCCCTGCAGGTACATGGCATCAGGAGAAAAAATGGGGTATGTGGGCCATGCTGTGCCATTATTTGTTTGTGCATCTGACTTTTACAATCATTTTGAGTCATTAGTCCAAGCGCTCCCCCTTTAGAAGCACGTTACCTGCTAGTTTTATGTTTTTGTGACGGGAGGGTGCTGTGTACATCAGGCACGTGGGCAGGCCTATTTAAATCTGGTGAGATGACAGCCCATATTCTCTATTGTCAATGCTGCTTGCCTGCACCACTCGGAGAGGTAAGCACATCCTGACATTTCACGCCAGTCTCTTCTTGCCAGGTTGTTTTTAAATTCAGACTTTTTTTCTTCTCTAAAGCCCCATTGGATTGGGTTGATGGGCACAATGATGTGGTCATTAGCTCAGTGACCATTAAAACCCTCTGTTGCTCTCATCCCATTCAAAAATAAAGTTGAAAATAGATACATAACTGAAAAATAAGCATCAAGCACAATTTTGGGCAAACCAGTCAAAAATGTGGAGAAAATCTATACTTCACTGAGTTTTAATCTCGCTCCCTTGTGGTAGGGCTTGCCACAGACTGGGCTACCCAAGCAAGGGCAGGTCTGCCTGTTCTTGCTTTGACTTCCCAAGCTGCTTTGCTTGCAACTTTCAGGGAGCTGTAAATCACTCCAGCCAGGCTTGCAGCTGGGCATTTTCCTTCTCCTTAGGATGTTTTACTAAAACTACTGGGAAGTGATCAAGTGAGTTACAGCTTGAAACCAGCCTGGTACAGAAGAGGATTTTAGAGGAGTTTTCCTGCCTCATCTTCTCAGGAATATCTTCTAGTGAAAAATCCCTAGGCACATCACAGGATCATCCCTACCACCTTGAACCCTAAAAATACATAACCTCAATCAGTGCCAGCTGAGCAGGAGTTTAGTTCATGTTCGGTGTGAAGTAAAACTTCTAAAAGCCAAGTTCCCACTGCTTTGATGAATGAGCCCAGTATCCAGGGTTCTCTGTTGGAGGAAGGCGGATGTGTGTGTGTCGGTCTGAGCTTTTTCTTGGCTCTTTCTCTGCACTGACCCCCTTCTGTGCTGAGGGCAGCACCAAACTCTCACCTGGCCCCTTCCTGTGCCCAGCCTGTTGTCATTTTTAAGGGCAGGATCCTTTAAAGATCCCTTGAAGAGTTTTGGTTTATTATGAGAGGGAAAGAGTAAAAAAAACAACCAATGATCTATCTCTTTGGTTCAGGGACTTACCTGAGCATCCGTGGAGACTCTATCTGTTGTGCCACTGGCACTTGGCCTGGCTGACCCTGGGTTATCCTGTCCAGCTGTCTCTGGCTAACAAGCAGGATGGGATGTGGTTCTCTAAAGGGATTTGTTTTTCCACTGGGTCCATTAATTCCAGAGTCCATTTTCAGGATGGCCAATCAGTAGCACCAGGGTCAAGAAGGAATCTTCCCCCAGGGCAGATTGGCACTGGTTCCCAGAGAGCTTTGCCTTTCTCTGCAGCACTGAGCATGACCACTGTTCAGTGCTCCTTCGGTCCCTTTTGTCTCGGTTGCTGCCTGCTGCTCATGCCCCATGAAGATGGCCTGTCATGCCCTGCAGCCATGGGCAAGAAGCTTTCCAGATTCCCAGGGTGGGCCCCAAGGGTGGCCTGTGTCCTGTTTCTTGTCCTCCTGTAGCACTGGGCACAGCCTCCTGTCAGGGCTCCTCTGGGCCCCTGCGACTCCATTCTTGCCTGCTGCCCTCACTCCTCCAAGGCACCACTTGTGCCCTGGCTCTCTCTGGCTCTCTTGCCCATTGCAAGCTTGGAGTGGGGCTGAGCTCTGCTCTTCCCTTGGCTCCATTTTCCCAGGGGTTCTTGCATCTATCCAGAGCTGCCACTTCTCAGTTCTCCTGCCTACAAGCACAGGACAGACTCAAGAGTTCTTTTCATGCATTCTTGGCCTGGGAACACAGCAATGAAGCAAATCTTGGAAGGCAAAAAGTGTGTTTGTCATTGATAGGTGTTACACTTTGGAATATGCCCAAGATAGTACATGCCTCTTGTGTTGCTGCTTCTGATTCTCATTCTTCGTGTTCTCAACCTTCAGGAAATAGGACCTGCTGGGCCTGTATGCCTGCTGCTACATTCTGTAACTCTGTCACTTGTTTTTGCCATACTACAGAGGATTTTTCAAGCTAAACTGAAGAACACAGCCTGCTCCTGGCTACACATGCACATTGTGGTAATGATTGTGAGCATTAGCTCTGAAACTGATTCAGACAAACAAAAATTAAAATAATACCCTATTTCCAGTTGTAACCTGTGTGTCATGTGTTCTTGAATGTGTTTTTGGATCAGAAACTCCCTGTCACTTCACACAAATAACAGTCTCACCATTATTTGACTCAAGGTGAGTGCAGGACAGAGCAGTTATGCCATGTTAAACCCAGAGCTCTGCATGACAAGGTCTGACCAGGTCTGAGGGCTCCACCCCAGAGAGCAGCTCTGCAGTGCAGGTCCCAGGCCCACCCAGGAGACAGGGGCAGAGATGGGCACACCCACAGCAGGGTTCAGGCAGGGACTGAAGGTCCCAGGCAGAGGTGGGACATGTCCCCTGGACCCTTGGCAGGAGATGATGGGGCTGGGGGCCCCAGGGCAGGCCAGTCCCAGCCACTGAGGCCTGTGGGCATCACCAGGATCCTGTCAGGACTAGACTTCAGTGCTCCTGTGCTCTTCAGACACTGGTGGTGGGACACTTTGGAGACAGAGTGTTGGGCCAGATGGACCTTCCCTCTGAGGGAGTGCTGCTGTCCTCAGGCTCTTATATTTTATCATGTTCTTCCATAGAAGACAGACCAGACATTTCTAAAAATGAGTACAAGGAGCAAAAAAGAATATTCATGGGGAAATGAACAGGTGTTGCTCACCTCTGAGTGGTTAACAACCATTTAGATGAGAAGCACATCCTGCACCAGACTGAAGGCTTGATCTTTGAGCCTCGCTGGTGTCAGTGATGTGGTGGTTTGCCATCCTGTGAAAACCTATCTCAGTTGAACGCTGATGAGTTTTAAAAAAACTCATGAAAAAAAACTGATGTCATTAAAAACATGACACTTGCTTTTTTGCAAATTTGTGCAGATGGTCCCTTTATCTTGAGAATATTCATAGCCCTGACCCCTCTCAGAAGAAACGCACCTCCTTCCCACAAGGTGACAGAGCCAGTGCCTAGGCTGGGAGATGGTCATGGGTATTCAGTGCCTTCTGCTAGTGCAGGGCTGGGAAGAATTGTCTTCAGAGATTTCCCCAGTGTGTACTGGTAGGGAAAGATGCGACACAGAAAAGAAGAAGGAAGAGAAAATGGGAAGGGAAGGGAAGGGAAGGGAAGGGAAGGGAAGGGAAGGGAAGGGATGGGATATTGGTTTGATTTTTGTTTTTTAATGGCTCCTGCTCATGTGAAATATTACGTTGTTTCATGCACTTATTGGAAAAACAGAGATAAAGCAGTGAGGCAGTCTGTTGTACACCATACAGGCTGTCTGCTCTGAATGTTTGACACTTCTGAAAAGCTAACCCCCATAATTTCTGAGGCAGAATTCTCTACTTTAGGTCTAGGGTTATGGTATCTTCTTCCCAGGCAGTATCAAGTTGAGAGAAACTTTAGCTTTTACCCCAAAGTTTGAATGGGCAACGGCATGAATGATTTTAGTTTACTTTTAGAGTTAACAGCTGCCCCAAGAGCAGCAGCTATGAGGGCAGTTGGAGGATGACAGATTTCTTGCAGTAGAAGCAGCATGAATTCAGTTTCTGGTTTCATCTTCTTTGGTATGCTGACCTCTAGGGAAACTTTTTTGCAAAACGGTTTGCCAGAGCATTTGTGCAGGGAGCTATTGTGGCTTCAAACAAGTCACAGACCTTTTTCTAGGGACCAGGCATTTGGTGTCAAATCCAAAGTAGGCCCTCACATGAAGCTGCTCCCTAAGGTGGTTCCAGCATGCTTGTGTGAATAAAGGTCTTGGTACACTTAAGCAGGGCTCAGTCAGCAGAGGAAATGCATACTGAGTTAAGAAACAAGGTGATTCTTCTGAACATTTGTGAACTTGGTAGTAAAAGTCTGGAAAGTCCTCTGTGCTCTGAGTTTTTGCAGGGCTGCATACACCTTTCCATCCATGGCTAAAACTGCTTCAGCAATGGATCAAATTGCTAAACAATTCAGCCACTTAAATTCTAGCCTGATGGCTAGTATAAATAGATTGCTTTCCCAAAGGAATTGGGGTGAGTGGCAACTGTCTCTCATCAACAGGCAATTAACCTGTTTCAAAAGAGACTGGGCTTAAAAGCCAAAAAGCTTTGATTGACTGTTTGTTTGTAACTGCCTGCACTATCTCTGTCTCTTAGGGCATATAGTCCTTCCTTCTAGGTGTTTATCTCCCTTCATAGAATCACAGAGTGGCCTGGCTCGGAAGGAAACTTAGAGATCATGTAGTTCCAGCCTGCCCACCATGCAGGGACACCTTTCCTATCCTCTCACTAAATCCATAGAACACTGTGATTTCCTGTCTTTGCTATGCTAGACAAGTCACGCTCTGCCAGTCTCCTCTGAAACTGAGATTTTGGTTCACTGATGATCTTTATAGCTTTTTCTACTCCTGTTGTGAATTCATTTTTCTCTGAATAAGAATGATCACAACAAACAGACTCAATGGTCTAACAGTGACTTAAGGACCGCATTAATCTTTCTCAGCTCTTCAAGTGTATGGATTGTATTTGACATTTCACTGGTAAGTCCACTTGTGTCCCGACCAGCCAATACACAGGTCTTTATTCTTCTCTATTTTTTTCCCAACAGCTGAGTTCCCAGATCATTGCAACATTCTTCTTGTTGAGAAGAACAAACATGGATATAGTTAATCTAGTCAGTTTTTCCACAGGGCCCTGGGAAACATGATTTATTGCACTCTAGTCAATAAACAATCTTAGGACAAGATACAAATACAGTTGCAGCAAAGAAATAGCAGAGGTAGTAACAAAAACTACAGCAGACTACACAAGACAGTATATGTAGACATCAGACTATTTTTCTAAAATGGTTAGAAGACATGTAAAAAAACCCAAAACAAAACCAAAAAAACCAACCAACCAACCAAACAAAAAACCAACCCCAAAAACCAAGCTAGAAATTTGAATTCCTCTGTGGTTTGGGAGAAATTGTTCTTTTATGATAAAAAACAGGTTGATGCTGGAAGATTGAAAACAAAACTTCAAAGAACTCTAGGTACATGTTACTGCTTGGGAGAATGAGAAAACCAGACACCTTTCCCCCTCAAAAAAAGAAATAAAGAACCCCAACCAACCAAAACCATCCTTAAGGAAAAATGCCTACCAAGTCAACAAACAAGCCCTGAGGAATTCTGCTGAAAAAGATCTTCAAACTACTGAAGACTTTACCTATCTCTTTTTATCTTGATGGATTGACAGTTTGTTCTGCATCAGAAGAATACTGCTAAGGACTTATTACACATGGTGGCACAGACAGGACACAAAAACGTTTTTAAAAAAGAAGGAAGTACAACGAAAGCCTTAACAAAAAAAAGAAGTGGTACCATTGTCTGTGACATGTGGCACAGCCTCCTCCTTACCCGTGACCAGCTGAGCATCTATTTGTACCAACTGTGTTACACTAAAGATGGTCAACAGTGGGAATGGAACAGAACAGTCAGAACAGACTTAATGTGCTTAATGTGCAGATACAACAAAGTATTTCAATGAAAAATGGAATATGAGTTGAGGGTTGTTTTTTTTTTTTTTCTTAAATTAATTAAATTACCTAAGAGTTAGTCCAAGTTTCCTCCATGGGATGCTTGGTAGGAAAGTGCTTTTCCAAAGGCTCAGTTTCTGAGCTGGCATGAATATACTTTTGGAGTTGATAGTATTTTGCAACTGCACACTTTCTAGGTGTATTTTTCTCTAGTGTTTACCACTGTTTTAATGTACTGACTGTATAGTAATACCTTGCAAGATATGAGATCCCTGCAACCAACATTCCTATGGCACAAGGTTTCAGTTTGTTGTGGAACAACCATCTTTAGAGAGTAGTGGTTCTCACACCACTGCAGATGCCACTGCCAAAACCTAATCTGGAACTCCTCTCCCTTCTATTTGCCCTTCCACACTAAGCCTTGTGGAAATACGCTGTAATGCATCTTGAATTTTCTGGCTCTTTGTGAATCCAACAATTGGCATTATGCCATCAATGTCTTTAATGCTTCTGAAGGATTTTATTCTCTGTAAGGAATCTGTTCCAGGTCTGCTTTGTTATGTCAGGAATCTATGGATAGGTTTTCACTGTCAAATCCTATGCTGCCATCACCTGTCAGCTGACAGCTGACATGATTGCTGTTGGCACATCCCCCTACAACCTGGTGTAGCTCATTTCCAGGCAGAGCAAACTTGCTGTCATTAGCAGCTTAGCTTCTAGTTAAGCTTCTCTGACAAGTCATGAGGCTTGCTCCAGATGCAGAATCACCAGCACTCTACTGCTAATGACACAGCTCTTTCAAATAACATATCCCTCATCCAGAAATGCCAGGTAATGCTTGGGAATAAATTATAAATTGCATCCTGTGTTGCTTTGCCCAGATCTGCCCTGTGTAATTATCCACAGTCTCTACAGCTGCTCTGTGATGTAGGATTGTTTGCTTTCTGGGCTTTGTTTTTGTTTTTTTTTCCAACGTGCCAGAGGCCTGACTGCACACTGGCTTTGCTGAGTGTGCTGCAACAGCCCTGGAGAACCTCTTCATAGCTGCTGAATATTCACATACAAGGTAAGCAGAAAAGGATGTCAGCAAAGCTGAGAGCAGCCTCCAGCCCACTATGGAAAGATAAGCTGTTCCCCAACAGCAGGGAGATGCACAGTATTTCCATAGGGCACTGATAGCATGCTGATAAAAACCTGCAAATTCACAAAGTGTGAATGCAGTCACTGCCTAGGTTAGAGTAATCCTTCTTGACAGGGACCGCCTCTCCTGAAACGGCAGGTGGGCCAGCACATCAGGCTTTTCCCTTCCCCATCCTATGGCACATCGTTAGAAAATAGAAAACAAGCAACTTGGCTGTTCTCCAAGTAATTCACACCTTATGAGGAAACCTGACCTTGGTTGTTCTCCAAGTAACTCACAATTTAAGAGGAAGCCTGAAGGAAAGTGCAGGTGCCTCTGTGAGTGTGTGTGTGTACAACCAGAGAAATATGTAATGAATGCTTTGATGACGTTTGGAAGAAATGTGGGTTGGAACAGAGAGGTGAAGGATGAATTACTGAACACACTTGTGAAAGAAGATTTGCTGCATAGCAGATGACACACGGGACCTGGACAGGCAGAATATTTTTGCTTGGGTTTAGAAAAGGAGAGGAAAGAGTGATTTTAAGGAGCTGAAATACAACAGTGAAAAACAGGCGGGTTCCTTTGTTTTGGTCTTTTTTGGTGTGTTTTACAAACAAATGTAACCAATATGTATATAAGCTAGCTAACAACAATCAGATAGCAAGGTGGCCAGAAAACTGTTAAATCCCTAAGGAAAGACAATAGATTCTACTTTTAAAGTGCTCACAACGTTCAAGATGGTATAGCAGATGGGCCTAATAGAAGACAGCCTGAGAAGCCGAGTTGAGGCACTCAGCAGTTGCAGCTCCAGTCATGAAATTCAATAAAACCATAAAAAGGCAATTGGACAGAGTAGGCAGTAAAAGGGGAAAAAAAAGCCTGAGTCTTTCATTAGAGCATGAAATCAGAAAGTTTGGAGGGAAACTTAAAATAGCCTAAATTTCCTAAGTTGTACTTAGTTTCAATAGTGTAAGACAGTAAAAAAACCAACCAAACAAAAAAACCCCAACAATTAAAAAAAAAACAAAACCAAAAAAACCAACTTTCCATGAAGCAGAGAAGTGGCTTCACTGTTTCAGAGTAAGACAAGTGTTTTCTCTGAAGAGGTTTTCTCTCACGCCCCCCAGTCGATATCCAAGGTCCATGTACAATAAAAGTAGGGAAAACCGTCTGAGGACCGGCGATTTTCCTACAGCACCTCCCAGAGCCTGACGCTGCTGGCCCCCGCACTGCTTCAGCTCACAGAAGGGGTGAGGTGGGCAGGTACTACAGTGGATTATCTGGTCCAACCTCCCTGCCCAAGTGTGGCCATCTCTGAGCACATTACACAGGAATGCGTCCAGACGGTTCGGGAGCACCTCCAGCGAGGGACACTCCACACCCTCTCTGGGCAGCCTATTCTGGTGCTCGGTCCGCCACAAAGTAAAAAACTTCTTCCTCGTATTCAGGTGGAACTTCCTGTGCATCGGTTTCTGCCCGTTGCCTCCACAGAGCACAGGGAGAGAGACAAGAAGGGTGCCCGGCGGGCCAAGCACCTCTAGATGGAGCCTCGCTCTCGCTCCTGCACCTCCCCGGGCGCCATCTTTGCTCCCCTGGCACGGAACCGTCGCCGCCCGCAGGGCCCGCTGCGCAGTTACCGCGAGAGGCGCCGTTACCGCGAGAAGGGCCGGGGGAAGTCTCGCGAGAGCGGGGCGGCTCTCGGGCATGCGGGCGAAGGCGGCAGCGCCGCGCCCGATTGGCGGGGCGCGTTCCCCCTCCCCCGCCCGCTTCCGGCGTCGCGCATGCGCCGCGCGCCGCCGGGCTGTGTCCGTGTCCCCCCCCGGTGCGTGTGTCACCCGCGCGCGGCGGCGCTGAGGCCGCGAGAGCGCTCCTGGGCACCGGCGGCGCGGGAGCGGCCCCGACACGTGCGGACCCGCCGGGCAGGAGAACCGGGATCGGAGCCGCGGANTCGCGGCCCAGCCGCAGCCGCCGCCGCCGGCCCCGCACCCGCTGCTGTTCCCGTTGCTGCAGCCGCCGCTTCTGCAGCCCCCGCTGCTGCAGCCGCCGCTGCCGCCACAGTCCCTGCTCTTCCTGGCGGCCACCGGCGCCTCCTCCTGTTGCGGGGACGGCGGGGAGCGGAAGCGGCCGCGAGGCAAGCGGCGCTCGGGCTCCCGGCACAAGCGGCGGCGAGGCCGCGGCGGCGGCGGCGGGGGCACCCAGGAAGCGGAGAAGCGGCGCGGTAGCGGCGGGTTGAGCACGCTGGTGGAGGAATACGACGACGTGAGCTCCCAGTCAGAGGGACTGTTGGGCAG
>VYZP01054791.1:23947-35769 GCA_013400635.1 Hypocryptadius cinnamomeus
GCCGGGCCGGCCTGTGGGACGCTGCCGGTGCCGCTCCGCCGCCGCATCGGGCAGCGCGCCCAGCCCCGGCCTCAGCCCGGCCCCGTATGTATTGGTGCGGCCCCATGTGAGGCGGGCGGTGCGGNGTTGGGCAGCGGCGCGGCCGGCGGGGGCAGCGGCGGGGGCAGCCCGGGCTCCTCCTCGGGTGGTGGGATCCAGCGGCAGCGGGGCGAGGCGGAGCGAAGCGGCCGGTCCCGTCGGGAGCACCGGGGCAGCAGCGGGCGCTCCAAGGAGCGGCACCGAGAGCATCGCCGGCGGGGAGAGGAAAAGGCGCCGCAGGAGGGGCCGGCGGCACCGGGCCGCGGAACATCCGAGCCCTCCTCGTCCTCCAAATCCCGCAGCCGCCACAACCACACCGGTAGCCAAGACCGGGAGGGACTCAAGAGCAGCAGCAGCGGCGGTGGTAGCGACGGCCGCAGGAAGGGCTCCCTCCCCTCGCCCAGCAGCAGCAGGAAAGACCGGGAGAGCAAATCGCACCGGAGCCGGACTAAAGCGGCTAAAGAGCCACCGTCGGCGTACAAGGACCCTCCGAAAGCTTACCGGGACGACAAGCTCGAGCCCAAGGCGTACCGGCGGCAGCGCTCGTCGCCCAGCCCCGGCCGGGATGACAGCCCTCCTCTGCACCGCTCCTCGCAGAGCCAGCGCAGCCGCAAGTCGCTCAGCCCGGTGGGAGCCCGCTCGCCACTCAGCCCCTACAGCCGACGCCGATCCCCCAGCTACAGCCGGCACAGCTCGTACGAGCGCGGCGGGGATGTGTCGCCCAGCCCCTACAGCAGCTGGCGCCGGTCCCGAAGCCCCTACAGCCCCGTTATCCGGTAAGTCCGGGCCCGGGGGCGAAGGCGGAATGGGGTGGGGGCCCGCTCTATGGAGGAGGGGAGTAATGACTGGGGCAGGAATGCAGGAGAGGCCAGAGAGGTTTGCATCCAGCAGCAGTCTCTCCCTCTTGTCTTTTTGCTGCCAGAAAGCTGGGGTGAGGGGCAGGGGAGAGGGAGAAGTACAAAGATCTTCCTGTCCTGTGTCTCGGGGAGGCGGGTGCCTGTAACACTTCCGTGGCTAGTTTCGCTCCGTGGGAGACCACCTGGCTGGAAAAAGGCTTTTAAATGTTAAAGGGTATGAGAACGTGTTCAAATGAGAGTGACTGAAGGAAGATGCTCCTTTGAGGATAGGTTTCCTAAAGGACCAATTTTGACTTTTAAATCTTTGCTTACAAAGTATAGACGTTCTGGTGCATTTTCATGTATTCTGTTCTCGGGTAAAATAGGATGCATATCGACTGTGTCTGGGTTTGGTTTAATTTCTGCTAATCTAAAGAGAAAACCAGCTGACACGCAATTTGCGTTTACAAGTGTTTTCTTGTTCTTTGTAGAGGTCTATAGAAGGACTTGGGCTTTCTGTTTTGCTAGAAAATTGAGTCAGTGTCATGTTTTGATAAATTGTCTTGTATTTTACATAAGCTATGAAAAACATAAGCTCTTTACCTGGGGAGGTTATGCACATGAATATAATTAATGCATGCTTGCAGATAATTTTTCTTCAGTATTAGTGGGAACTCAGGTTGTAAAGGTCAGCATTGCATGAGTTTTTGAATTTTATGTGGAGAGGAAGTGTGGGCTGTATCTTTCTAATCAGATGCAAACAGTGTTGTGGAATTAAAGCTCTTCAGAATATTTTAACCTGCAGAAAAGTACGCTGGAAATTTAGAAGTATTTGCTTAGTATGTGTTTAAATTCAGGTCTGGACTTCAATTTTAAAGGTATCCAGCAATGTGTTGTTCCACTGGCAAGAATTTTGTTTACAAGGCATTACGTGGTGGGTTGTCTGAGAACTGTTCTCTGGTGTTTTTAATAAGCCCTTTGTGTTGATCACCATTTGGGGTGTCCTGTAGTGTATCCAGGGAACGTGATAAAGCTGTTCCATGTTTCATTGGGCTCTTGGTAGAGTCTGCTGTCCTGCGTGTGCATCAGATGCTGTTTAAAGAGCAAAGTAACAAAGCTGTGTCCTACTTTGTTCAGAGATAGAGCCAAAGTGCTGTGGGATAAGAGTAGTGATTGTCTAAAGGTGTGGTTGTATGGAATAATTTTGTAAGCAGTAGGGTGTTTCAAGAAGAAAACATTGTAATTGCTCTGAAAACTGTTCTTCTGTGAGAATCTGTTACAAGTGGTTAAAATACACTTTCAAAATTATTTGAATAATAGCACAACAGGAATATTATGTGCATAGTTTGATTTAAACGCCCTAGGAATCAGATTATTTTCTGTGGTTGCTTATATCCTGGAATAAGAAAGCTAATAATGATGCACAGAGTTATGCATTTGAGGTTTGCGTTTAGGAATAGCCAGATTAACAGCCCCGTTAAGTTCAGGGTTCTGGACGCACTGACTAATTGGGCTGTAGTAGAGTTTTGTAGGAGTGTTCTTTTTCTGTTGGTAGTGAGCCTGCGATTGGAAGCACAAAAGTTTAAATCTCCTGATTTCGGTATTCACTCTGCAGTGAATAAAGATTTCTTGAGCCCACAGATCTGTTTCTTGAAGTTGGCTTTGTGACTTCCCGCCTTTCTTCCTCCCTCGAGTTGAATTGTAATTTGTCTTCAGTTTTTAACTGCTTACAGACAAATGCAGACTGTCAGGTGTTGAGGAGAGGAATTGGAATGGCTGAGTGAAAAGGAGAGGTTTCTATATATAGAAAGAAGGGTCTGTCCTAATGGGGCATTCATTGCAATAATGTCACTTTCATAGAAAACAAAGGAAAACTAAAGTGTGAAGATAAAATGTTAATAATGTTTGTGGAGAAATGAAAGCCAGTGCTTTTTTCCTTCCATGCAGCTATTGATCGTAGTGTATATTGCAATGGCAGTGGGGAAATAGAAAGGTAGGGGTTTATACTTTTTTTTTAACCATTCAAAACTACGTCATAATCACTTTTTGCTTGATTCTGTAGTACTACAAGCAAAATGCTGAACATTTTGCTGTCCTGTTCGATAATGTTACAGTGGCCTTAGACTTGATAGAATATTACAGTTTCATGAAGGCAACACCTTCTTACAGCACCTGTGTTCTTCATCTGGATGATCTAAAGGCTTAATTCTGGGTTTGTATCCAGCTGTAATGATGTCCAGACAGCAGGGACTTTTTATGTGACTGAGTATTTCAGCCTGCAAGTCCTTTTGCTCTTTTCATTTTATGTCTCACATATGTGTCTTCTCTAATGTTATGTAAATTACCCAGTTATTTTGATATGTAGAAAATTATCACGAAGCAGTTCTAGCATGCTTGGAAAGCCTGTGTGTTTAATGGTGGTTTTTTTAATCTAGGTGTCTGAGCTGCTTAGGGAGAAACTTCTGGTAAACAGCTGAGGAGAAACAAGTGAAGTCAGCTTTGCTAGTTTGAAGCAGTAACAGTGCGTTGTTGCTGTGAGGTTTGAGTTGCTGTACTGACTTAGCTGGTTTTAGGTGATGTTGTTTGGCTGTGGGTTCTACGGAGAAGCAAAGACACTGGATATGCATTCCACAGTTGGTGATTACTCTTGAAATGATAGACTAATTGCTTTTTCCATTGTAACAGCAGTGGACGTTTGTGTTTTGGATAAACTGATTGAGCTGTATTCACTCGTTGGACAAAACGTCTTTATTTGTTGCTGGTGGATTTGTATTACTTTTATTTTCTTGTGGATAGGGTAACACAGCAGTTCTAAAGTAGCACATGCATATTTTCAAAATGGAAATTTTTCCAAAAGTATGAGGTATTTATTTCTCTACTGGTAAAATGACTGGATTAAATACAAAATTCTCAACCAAACCCCATGGTTGACAAAAGAAGCAGACACAGTCTCTTCCTTCCTACAATTTTATGCTAGACTAGTTTCCAGAGAACTACTTTTTGTAGCTTGAGTCTGGTCATATGTTATGTGATCACACATTTAAATCAGTTAGCAGTATGGATGAGTAATTGCATTTTTCCAAATTTGGATACACCTACCCATCTGCTTAGATAAAAGTAAGTGGGTGGGGCACTACTAACATAGTACTACTATGTGCATAGATGTTGCTTGTAGGAAAGATACAAGCTTTATTTTTATTTTGGTACTAGAGTAATCTCAGTCTGTATTGGTAGCTAGTCAGTAGTAGTGAGGCTCTGCAGAATATGGGTCAATTATGTGCAAAATCACAACAAGTGTAGGGAAAACAGCAAAATACATTTTCAGCTGGTAAATGGAGAAGCTGTGGTGCCATACACTGATTTGAAAATTACTTTAATTCCAGTAATTCTACTACTTTTGAATTTAAAGGATTAAGAGAGAGTTTGATTTCCTTCCCCACCTTGATTAGTAAAAATAGATTTTTTGGAGTATAATTTAAAGCTCTCTAATTTTGGTTAGTAAAACTGTATTTTGCAGAATTTAGGATGGACCACTCTAGGTTTTCACTGTTTCAAGTAGCTAATTTTTCCAGTGCAGATTGTTGGCCTTTGCCTTTTGCTCTAGTGCCTTTCCTTTTTCCTTGTTGCTGCTGCTTCTTTCCTTATTTGAAAAAAAAAAAAAAAAAAATTTAAAAAATTTAACTTCAGATATGTTCGAAAACAGATTTTGAGTTGACTTGACCTTTTGCTGGTTGATTTCTTTGTAGACCAAGTTCTCATATGAAAATAGAGGGTTTTAGAGCAGGTTCAAGAAACAAATAAAAGCCTAGCTCAGAGTTTTCCAGTATATGTTGGAGACCCTTTTAAAGACTTACATTTAGTTTGAATCAGTAAGATAGGTTATGTAGTCTTCATGTACAAAGCAGCTGAGTAGGAGGTTGGTTGCAGAGCTGCATAGAATGTAACTTTGAACTAGGGGCTAGAGAAAATAAAGAAAAATTAATGAATAAGGTATCAAGTGAAAGAATACTATTACTGTAATGGCTTAAAGAAATGAACTATGTTTGCCTGCTAGACCAACATAGAAAAGCTATACTATGAGCTAAAATATTTTGTCAAGGTGGTTTATGTTATTGTATTGTAAATGTCTTGGAAGGTCTGTTGTGAAGCCAGTTGATTAAATTTAGGTCTCTCTTCTCAAGTACACTTGCTGTGCCGGGAAGGATGGCAGTGGTTAGTCAGTAGTCCAGCATTACCTGCGGGTTAAAGAAAGAGCTGGGCAGCAGTGGTTGTTTTAACCTCCTTTGGACTGTGAAGTTTCCTGGTTTTGCCTTTTTGTTCTCATAAATCCATTTGTGTTATGCATTGATAAAAGTTACTGACAAAGTTGTTTCCCTTGTTCAGCTCACAGACCCTTATGTATTTCAGCTACAAAATTGTTTGCACTTAGGTAACGTAGCTGCCCACCAGCATGATGGATTAAGCTTGCTCTTAAAGCAGTTAAGAAGAAAAGAGGTTTTCAAGTTTAGAAACATGAGGCGATAAGACGTGATCGTTCTGATTTGTCAATAAAATGTAACTTTTTTGTATTAAGGGAGTGCTGAAAGGGGACAGAAAGAAACACCTAGAAAAGTAGCATGGCAAGAATAACATTGTAAGGTGAATGAAATGTATTCCTGGAAATCTGACGTAGGTAACAGTTTTCTTTCTTCTCCGGTTTCAAATATCAAGACAGTAAAAGATAGCACTCTAAGTTACTATTTGGAATTCTTTCATTTTCTGCTCAAGAATGGAAGTGGTATTGTATCAGTAGACTTTTTTCTTTGTTAAAATAATCAGTGAATTTAGTAGTGATCCAGTGAAGTGAAATAAAATGTTACCTGTCAGGGAGGAGAAACATTGTAACAGTTTTGAAACCTGTAATTCAAAACGTTTTCCTCTCTTAAGTAGTTTTTTATAAAGTGTCTAAGTACATTGTGTAAAGCAGAGAAACAATGACTGTTTTATGAAATGTTGGGTACTAGGCAAAACCAGAAAATTAAAAAGAAGAAACTGTGATACCTAAACCAACCTTTTTTTTTTCTCCATCTTTGAGGGCACTATTTTTCTTGGCCTGAAAAGTGGAGTTTTAGTTTCAGGGTGACTTCCTTAGTAGTGCTTTCTTCCTCTATCACTTTCTTTAAATTTGTCTCTTCTCCTATATGGTTTTTAGATAATATCTTAAGTTTTTTGCTTGTTTGTTTGTTTTGCCTTTTATTTTATAGCTATAGCTAAAATGTAATTTCTTCCATGTCCCTTTGCAGCTAGTCTAGTCGTGCATACTTATAGTCTTCAGGCGCATCAGTTTTCTATTTTCTTTTTGTCATATATAAAAAACACACTGACATCTGTATATGGCTCAGAAAGGATTTTACAAGTCTCATGAAGTGTGGCAGTTGTCCTCTCTGTAGGGATCTGCCCTTGTGTGAAGTGAATTCAAGATGCTGAAAGAAGACTGTTAATGGCTTAAGTGGCAGAGGTGCTCTAAAATGAACTTGCAGAACTGGGTGCAAACAGGGAGAAACATTGAAGGAGAGTTACCTTCTTAATAACTTAGACTTCTTATTAACCTCTCCCCTTGTGTCTTAACAGGACAGGCTAGTGCTTCAGTTTAAGAGAGTGAAACGTGGCCTTTAGGTTTAGTAAACTTCCTGATCTCCTTACTTCAGGAAGACAATTTTGAATTGTGTTGTTCGATGTATTTGCTTTTTGCAGTGCAGGTCTGTGCAGTTGCAGCCATCATTCTTTTGTTCCTTTTTACTGTGTTAAAAACAGGCTGCTGACTACATCTGAAACAGTTGGTGTCAAATGTCAGATAAGGCATTTTACATGTATGTGTATGCATGCACACACATTTAATAGAGACCTGCTGGAAGATTTAGACTGTGTGCTTCAGATGTCTCTCCTGGTGTTTTTTCAGGGTCTCACTGGGTAGTCAGTGTCCTATTAACTGGCAGACACTGGCTGTTATGTGAGCACATTTCTATGCTGCTGTGACTTCATCTTTTATGTCAAATGTTAGGTCTAAACAGAGTGAGCTGGCTGGTTTAATTATGTATTAGGCAATATTTTTCCACTCTGAGTGCTATATAAGCTTTTGAGGGAAAGCTTGTAAATGTGTCCATATTTTTGGACACATTTTTGTAGGTGAAGACTTGTACATAAGTTGTTTAGTCTTTTGGGACTTCTGAACTACACAGATGAATGAAAGTGATGTTGAGTGTTTGGAAAGACTATTAAGCTTATGAAAACAGCAGGTGTTATCATTATAACTTGAATAAACTTGAATAACTAGCACTTTGACAAATACGCTTTTTACTTAAAATTCAGGATTTGTCAGTTTGGTTGAAAATGCTTTTGCATTAATGATTTTGCTGCATTCTCTAGGGTCTACCTCAGTGGTTCAGGTACAGCAAGGGATTCTTGCTAAGGTTTTTGGGATGCTAAAGGTACTATATATAGGTAATATAATAGTTTTTTCTGACATAAATAATGAAAAGTTTTTGGAAAATTTAAACCAGTACAGAGGTTATAATTAGTCAGCATATTTAATAACTAGACTGCTATCATTTTGATCCACTATTAAGGGCTGTAATAGGTACTGGGACTGAAACTTAACTATTTGTGTGCATGCACATCTGCTGTCTCCCACATGAATGCAGTTCTGAGAGGGAAAAGTTGTGCAGTTGTCGTGTGGAGTGTGAAACTCATGATGGATGATGGTTGGGTTTGTTTTTTTTTCAGCTGATCTTGCATGAATTCATGTTCACGTCCCAAACTCTCTTGACTAGTCTTGGTAAAGTACAGACATCAGTCCACTGTCAATTCTTATCTATTTTTGAAGTACAGAAGTCTAGGTTATTTTTGCCCTAGGTTTTCAAAACTGTCTCTTCCTCACTGAGTTATGGTAGCTGAATCAGATGATGAAATTAGTTGTCGCTGATTTTTTTTAACAGATTTTTTTCATTTTATCCTTAGTAGTGAGCTGAACAAACCTGTTTTATTTTGTGCCAAAGTGGAACAGAACCAGTCTTACAATCAGTCACGGTGTCTCACTAACTGTGTTGTTTTAAGCTGCTACTTCTCTTTTCTAGTGCATGTGAAATTATGTCTGTATTTGTTAGTTATGTGATTACTTTCTTTGTTAGGTATCAATCAAAATGAACAAGAAACCCCATATCATACTTATGGAAGAAATAGAGCTCATTTTGAGACGTTTAGGGCATGTTTTAAATTTAGTACAGGTTGCAGTGGTGTACTTGGGATGGAGGTTATGTTCTACAGGTAATTGGAGAGAGTCAGTCTGAAATAGCTGATTTATAGACAAGGCGTGCAAGGAAATTTTTTCCAAGGTCAGTGACATCCTTGCAAATGATGCACCATTTATAGAAGTCAGTTTAGGACTAACAGGGACTATTAGCTTGTGCTTGGTGCTGGAGAAATGCAATGATACTGATTCCAGGGCGGGTGCAGATCTGCAGCAGTAACACCTCTATTTGAGATCTACAGTAATTCCTCTCCAAAAGTGAGACAGGAGTGTGAAGAGAGCTCTGGTCTAGCATTTGAAGTGTGTGCATTTTGTAGATTTTCTCCCTTTTTCTTCCTGCTACATTGTTTTAACTCTGTATAATGGAACTTCATACCTTTTTCGTTTTACTCCTGTTTGGCCAAACCTCTGAAAATATTCTGTGGTATTTAGTGCTTAGATCTTCAAAATAATGAGAAAAATTACTTCAGCAACAGGATTCATAATGAAGAAGAGAGTTTTCAGTGGAATTTTTGTGCCCAATATTATGTTTTTATTTGGTGTTTATTAGACATGAATATTAATATCTCTTTACTGAGTAAACCAAAAATTAGATTTTGGTTGAAAATTGTTGGAAGAGAATTGTGAAGCTTTTTTCAATTAAAATGTAAAAAACTTTTAGGATTATTATTATTATTATTGCTATCTGTTATTGTTACCCTGCTGTGCCAGAAAATCCTATAAAACCTGCTTCCTGGCGTATAATTGGACTGTGCTAGTTTCGAAGAGTTATCTTCATCTGGGATTTTAAGCCATTTGTATCAATTTCACCTGTAGAATGTTGAAGCTTGTGCTGTACTATATAGTGTGCATACACATTGTTTCAGCCACTTCTTGTTTTATCTGAGTGATTTTTTATTGGGTAAGAGTTCTTGCATTATAAAAGGGAGAGAGTGTAAATTTAGAAATTAGTCAATATTGTACACAAAAGAAATGTTATTGTACTAGATTAAATATTTGTTCAGTTGAAGTATTGTGATGTAATTTCTTGTGTTGATAATTAAAACTGAATTGATTTAATTGTCAGTAAAATTAAATTTGGTGTGGGATAAGTAGTCCTGATCATAGGGATTGTAGTTGGCATTGTTTTTGTTTATTTATTGGGTTACTTTTTTTTTTGTTGGTTTGGTCTGCATTTTTTGTTTCCTTTTGTTTTAGCAACCTCCATACATTGGTGTGCTATCTTTTGAACTCTGAAATTCTTATATCTTCAGGAAGTCTTATTTTTGCTATTGCTTGATACGTTATTCTTTGTTCAGCTGATGAATACTGGGTGTTTTTAATCCTGAGTATGCTTTTTCCTCCAAACAATAAGCAAAATAGACTTCCATTAAACCTTAATGAAGAAAATACTTATAAATCTGATCAATATCCGTATTATTCTTGGTATGGTAAAATACATTGAAATCTCTACATTTAATTTATTTTATAACATCGCTATGTGGTTGCTTTGATTTTTTTTTTTTTCCCCCTTCTTTCTATTAGTGTCTGCATTCAGATGCAGTTATAGCTTAGGCCCATTTGTGGGTTATGTTTGCTTGTTAATAGCTGTAACAGATGTAGGGTACTTGGGCTTTTTTGGAAGTGGGGGAGGTTGGTTGTTTTGGTTCTTTTTGAAGTTGTACAATTAGATTTCAAAAAAGGAAAGTTGTCTTTCAGTTGGCTACATTGCAGCCTTTAGTACTTCATTTTTTACTTTAGTGTTCCATTTTTTTCTCAGTTAACTTATTTTAATGATATTTATGGAAGTGAAGATTCAGATGTTCCTACAATTAAAAACAGTGTTGTTTAGATTTCTCTTGTCCTGTGTAATTTTAATTTCATTTTGTTGAATTCTGACTATGTAGTCAATTGAATTTTTCTCAAGTACTGCATATACTAAAGGTGTTTGTACAAGTTGCATACATTAAGATTTTCTTTAAGGAGAAAAACGTTTCTTGAGTAGTGAGGAGAGCAGAACATTTCTTGCCTTGTATAAGTATTGTATTTCGCAGTTCTGTGAGAGGAGAAACTACATATGAGAGTTTTAATGTTTTCTATCAGAAGGGGGTAGAATCTTGATTGATTAACTGTAGAATTTTATTTTTTTAATGCATGGTCTTTCCTATTTCATAGACTTCCATTTATTCTATGAGCATAGTGATAATAGTTGATTTAAAAAATGTGATTTGTCAAAAAAGTAGATGTGCTGGGAAAGCATCTAGACTTAATTTTACCTGGGTAAATCTTCACTTTTTTGAAACAGGAGATCAGCAAAATCTCGAAGCAGAAGTCCATATTCATCAAGGCACTCCAGGTCTCGTAGCAGACACAGATTGTCTAGATCCAGAAGTCGTCATTCAAGTATTTCTCCTAGTACATTGACTCTGAAGAGTAGCCTGGCTGCTGAGCTGAACAAAAACAAAAAAGCAAGAGCTGCTGAAGCAGCCAAAGCTGGTGCAAAAGCTTCCAATACTTCAACACCTACTAAGGGAAGCACTGATACTGCTGTAAGCGCACCTCAAGTTAACAATGTTAAGGACCTGAAGAAAATCAAAAGTGAGCATACACCTTCTCCTACCAGCAGTGCAAATCTGAAGAACGACAAGGCAAAAGCAAAGGTCTCGCTTCCTGAAACAAAAGCAGAAAATAATTTAATTGCGGACAAAGTTACCAAACAGAAGCCTGCAGCAGTAAAAGAGAATAAATTGACTGTGGTGAAGCAGCAACCGGTCCCTGTAAAAGAGAAAAGCAAACCGAGTACACTCAGTGTAGTAGCCAAGGAGAAGGATCGAATTGTTGCACTACCGACCTCCACACTACCACCCTTGCCTTTGCCTCCCACGCTGCCTGAAGATAAAGAAACTGATAGGTGAGTTGTGACAGAGATTTGCTTTTGGGATGGTTTGTTCCTTTTTTTAATGGTTGTTGTTATTTCCTTTGGAAAATAAATATAAAACTATATGCCAGGTCAGGCTAATGCATTATTTAATTTGTTCTTGCTCTTCAGCTGTTTGACTGGTGACTATTAGTGAACTGGAGGAATTTGATCTTAAAAATAATTTTAGTTCTTGAAAAAAGAAGAGTTTGGTCTAAGAAGAATCTTTCTATAAAAAGTCTACCAAATAAATGTTTTAAAAATTGCTGGTAATAATAGCTTTGGAACGAATGAAAGGATGTATTCAAGGATTCAAGATTCCAAGTTTGGTGTGAACATATACATACTTCTGGGGAAAAGTTGAATTCAGTAGCAGTATGAGAAAATTATTTAGCTGGGGTTTGAAGAAAAGATTCTCTTCCCTTTGAAAGGCAATTGTTTTATAGCTGGGTGTTATTTTAGTGTAATTTATTTCAAAGATCAGTATTATTTTGAGTATGTATAATGGCAGTGAGGTTCATGGCTTGTCATTTGTGTTAATTTTGAAGTGCAAAAATTGGTCTGTAGTGAAGAAATTAATTTCTGTGTCCAAGTGTCATATGAATTTAGACTATATTAAGTCTGTTTATGGTCCTAACAGAGAATCTCTGCCGTGATTTGTGGTTTTGTGGGTTTTTTGGGGTTTTGGTTTTTTTTTGGTTTTGCTGAAGGTGTTCCATGCCTCTGA
>VYZP01054793.1:2135-20707 GCA_013400635.1 Hypocryptadius cinnamomeus
ATTCCCTGGGGAGCCTGGGCAGTGCCCAGCACTCTCTGGGGGAAGAGCCTTTCCCTAAAATCCATCCTAAACTTCCCCTGGCACAGCTTCATCCCGTTCCCTGGGGAGCCTGGGCAGTGCCCAGCCCTCTCTGGGGGAAGAATTTCCCTGTTATCCCACCCAAACATCCCCCTCCCTTTTTTTTTTTTTTTAAATTTTTTTAATGTGATAAAGGAAAACAGAAAATGTATTTCGGTAGAGAAAATTTATTTGGAAAGAGATGCTTTCCTACAACCGTGGAACAAAACTGTACAGGAAACAAAGAGCATCGTTCCAGGGGTTCAGCGAGGCTCTGGCAAATCACCAGCATCCAAGTGATGCCGCCTGTAAAAATGGGGAGTTTCTCTTTTTGGCAGCGTTGCCCTGTGCAATTCCGAGCATTTCAAGTCACCTCTCTAAGCTCAGTGCCAGTAAAAAATCCGGGATAAGCCAAAGCATGGCGGAAGCAGCCGACTGCGCCGCAAAGCTGCGGGAGAACAGCTCTAAACTAAGGGAAAAAAACCGAGGAATTGCAACACGAGCCCGCCCGTGCCGGGGCTGAGCCCCCGCAGCTCTGGGGAGCAGCCGGAGCAGCCCCGGGGCCGCTGCACCAGCGGATTTCACCCGGGATTTCCTTGCTGCCCGGGCTCAGCACGTCCAGCGCTTCCCGGAGCGGTAGGAATTGCAGGGATGAGTCCATTGCGAGGAGTAGCTGTAGGAATATTTGGGGGCGCAGCGCGGCTCGGGACGGGCCAGCACCGGCGCTGCCACTTTGTCCCCCGCCGTGACCACCTCGGCGGGCAGCGCTGCCGGGGCCGGGGGCTCGCCCAGGGCCACCTCCGAGGGCTCCGAGGCTCCCACGACGGTTTGCTGAGGGTACGTGGTGAGGATGGGCCCCGGGAAGGTGACAACCACGGGTGGTGGGTAGATGATCACCCGCGAGTCGGGACAGGCCACCACGCAGGGCTCGTTGGTGCTGCTGGCCAGCGGCTGGGGACACTTGGGCTCGCAGGGGGTGGCACAGGACAGCTGGGTGGAAGCCATCGCCTGGAGGTGCTGGGGGGAGAGCCTGCGGGGTTAAAAAACAAAAAAGAAAGGTCCAAAAATGAAGATAACAACTCCTGGCGGCTCTTGGATGTTGGCACTTGGCTCAAAGAAATCGTCAGAGGAAATTTAAATAGAGACAAAATTTGAGCGCTGATTCATTGATTTTTGGATATAAAAGATCGTCAGAGGAAATTGGGATAGGGACAAAATTTGAGCGCTGGTTTATTGACATTTGGGTCTAAAAGATCGTCAGAGGAAATTGGGATAGGGACAAAATTTGAGCGCTGGTTTATTGACATTTGGGTCTAAAAGATCGTCAGAGGTAATTGGGTTAGAGACAAAATTTGAGCGCTGGTTTATTGATTTTTATATCTAAGAAATCGTCAGAGGAAATTTAAATAGAGACAAAATTTGAGCGCTGGTTTATTGACATTTGGCTCTAAAAGATCGTCAGAGGAAATTGGGATACAGAACTTGAGCGTTGATTTATTGATATTTGGCTCTAAGGGTCTTTAGAGATAATCGAGATAAAAACACGAGCCGAGCGCTGGTTTACTTGGCTCTAAGTGGTTTTTAGAGATAATTGAGATATCTCTAAAAGGATATTGTGCTCCTAAACTCGTAAAAAGACAAGAGTTGAGCACTTGGCTATTGATATTCTAAGAGATAATCCGGGCAAGAACAAGACTTGATCCCTGGTTTGTTGACATTTGGCTCTAAATAATGTTTAGAGATAATTGAGGTAAAAACAAGAATTGATCTCTTGGCTATTGACATTTCCTTTTAAGATCTTGTTAGGGATAATTGAGGCAAAACCAAGACTTGCTCTCTTGATTATTGACATTTGGCTCTAAGGGATCCTCGGAGGTAATTTGGATGCGGTTTTATCTCCCACCTTTAAGTTCCCCGCCCCGATTTGTTCTGAATTCCTGCTAAATTTCCCCCTTTTTCTCCTCCTCCCCCGGGAGCAGAACTCCTCCATTTTCCTCCCGTGCCACCGCCAAGCCCCGGCCCTGCCCCGAACCCTCCCGGCCCTTTGGAGGAATTCCCGAGGACGCGTTGGGACTCGTTCCCACAGCGCCTCTGTTCCTCCCACACAGGGAAAAAAAAAAAAATCCGGATTTTCCACGTATTTCAGCGTGGAATAATCAGCTTAGCACCCTGCTTAATTTTTGTATTATTTTCCTTGCAGATTCCTGTTGTTTTCAGGCAGGAAAATATTCTGCTAAAACACAGGGAAAAAAGCAAAAGGCTGAGAATAAGTCGGAGTGTTAAGTGCTCGTTTAATAAGTGAAACATATAATTAAAATATTTATATAATATAACATACATGTTAAAATATTTCTATAGTGATATAATTAACCCAAATAAGAAAATTACGTTTTCACCTAGGAGAAATTCGTTCAATAATGTTTATTTGTTCAGGTTAAACCCTCACATAAAAGCCTGGTGTAGCATCAGAATATTTTTTTAGGCTTGTAAATCAAATATATCCTTTTGATAATTAAAAAAAAAATTAAAAACCCATGCAGGGCATTTTCCTCCCAATTCCCTCAAGTTGGAATGCAGCACTGACCTACAGAAATGCTGAATTTAATCTCTGTAAAAGCGCTTTAGAATTGTATATCACTTTTAAGAGTTAGAAATGGAAGTTATTGGCACAGTTACGTTAATAGTCCATAATAATCGCTTGGTGTAGCTCTCTGTGGCTCCAATTAAATTAAGGATGGGATGATCCAAGCAGCAGCAGCGGAGCTGCACTGAGCTCCCTTCCAAGCAGGATTTTCCACAGTTTTCCATGAATTCCACCCTGAACCCTCTCCCTGATCGCGCCACGCAACCAAACGCGACATTAAACTTTTTCCCCCGAAACTTCCCCAAATATTTTTTCCAGAATGAAGAGACTGAAGCCCCTCATTCTCCCATAAATTCCAAAGCCCTGCAAAAGCCCCGCTTTGACTTTTGCCCCCTTCGCCCAGCACGAGAAGCGCTCCTAAATCCCTCAGAACCAGAACACTCAGGCAAGGCTCAGCCCCGATTTTTGAGGAGAAATCCACGCAAAAGCAGAAGGAAAACCGGAGGTTTTTAGAGACGGGGTGTCCGAACTTACTCAGAGAGGCGGAGAGGAGGAGTCGGGAGAGGCAGTGAGGAGATGCCAGGGTGGAGAGGGGTTTTATATCCCGCCCCGATGGCCGGGGGCGGCTGAGCCACCCTTTGCTAAAGCGCTTTAATGACTCGGGAGCCGAGCCCGGTGCAGGGATCGCTGCTGGAGCCGCAGGAATTGTTTTGCTCGCTGTTTATGATTATCTAAAGCCGCGTTGGGCAATAACCCCAAAAAATGCAGACGGCAAGCGGCCAGGTCTTTTCATCTCGGAATTTCCTGCTTTTCTCCTCCTGGTTTCATTAAGAGGTGAAAATGCAGCGAGAATTAATGAGGTTTTTTAGCTTATCTTGGCTAAAAGCTGGAGTGCGCAGGGAATCTTGGAGTGCCAGGGTGATTTTCCTTATGGAAGCAAAACCTAACACAGGGAATTGTGGCCGTGCCCCGTTTATCAAATCAGGGATTCTTTTCCATGATATTGGTGGGATTTACGGATGTGCTCCTAAATCAGGGGAAGGATCTGGTGCAAAGCTGAAGAGCAAAGCTCGGGGTTATCTTTGGAATAAAAACGAAGCCGTTCATGGATTATTCCAATTGTGAAGTTTAAAATGAGGAGTTTGATGAAACACTTTCCATAATTTATTCTTTGTGAGGTCACGGCAGCCCGGATCCTCTAGGATGTCATTACCGTGATTACCACGAAATGATTTCCCTGGATGACAAACTCGCAGAGGTTTTGAGATCCTCTTTGAAATCTCATTTTCTGATGTCTCCGGAATATTCTCGATAAGCTCCAAAGCCCGGCGGGATCTCTGGAGGTGCCTCATAAAATCAGAATAATTCCCGGGATGGTTTTGCCTCGTCTCAAGGTGGGCACTTCCAGGCGCAAAGGTTCCCTCCGGAAGGAAGAGGGAGTGAAAAGGGAAAAAAATGGGGTGCAGAGCACCGGGATTTTGGGAAAATCCTCCCAGTGGCCTCTTCGTGAGCAGGGAACAGTTGGGGCCGTGTGGGTCCTTTTGGGATCACGCCCATGGCAAAGGAATCCTCTTTTTTTACCCCCCCAGGATTTAATCCTAACGAGGTTGAATGGACGTTGCCTATGAGGAGGAGCCCAAAATCCTGCCCGAAATTCGTCCATTTTCTTCTCCTCCCAAATTTCCCATGTCTCTGGTATCACCGTTTGGAATTTCTTGCTCCAACACCTCCCCCCCCTTCCCAAAATTCCTGCTCCAGACCAGGAAGATTAAAGCAAGTGGAGAAAGTTTGAAATTCACCCCTCGGAAAGGATTCCAGCTCTCCTCAGCTGATCCCCGTGGCATTTGGGAATTCCCAACCCAGGAGCCGAATCCTGGCGGGCAAAATCAGTCCCTGGAGCACAACGGGATCAACTCCTCCCAAAATCCCCCGAAATGCAGAAATCTGAGGTGGAATTTTCTATTTTCCACCCGCGTTTTGTGTTTTGCTCCTGTGCCTGCAGTTGGTTCGTCAGGAGTTGTGGGGCCAGGGATGGATCCGGACTGAAGGAGGGGAGGTTCAGGGGGGATTTTGGGAAGGAATTGTTCCCTGTGAGGGTGGGGAGGCCCTGGCACAGCTTTTCCAGGGAATTTCTGGGAAAATCCATTCTCAAAACTTTCCCAAGTTTTTTTGGGTTTTTTTTTTTTTTTTTTTTTTTCAGAATCCAGAGACTGAAATCCCTAATTCTCCCATAAATTCAAAAGCCTTGAGAAAGCCCCCGCTTTGATTTTTGCACCCTTTAGCCGGCACAGAAAGCAGAGCAGGAAAGCGCTCCTAAATCCCTCAGAACCGGAATATTTAGGCAAAGTTCAGCCCCGATTTTAAGGAGAAATCCACCAGAACGAAGAAAAGTGTCCGAGGCCAGGCTGGAAGGAGCCGGGACCGCGGCAGGGGTGGATCTGGGCGAGTTTTAAGGCCCCTTCCAGCCCAAACCATCCCGTGAGTAACAAAGGGAACAAAGAGCAAGCGCAGACTGCAAATCCCACAACACAGAGCCTTAATATCCATTAATCCTAAATTGTCCTAGAAAATTACATCCTTGCGCAGGGCAGGGGCAGCTTTAATGCCGGTTAATTCGGTTTTTTGTGCCCGAACCGGTTCGGCGGGGCTGCAGAGCCGCGGGGTTCGCTGCCGCGGCTGAGTCAGGAGCGCTGCCTCACGGAGGGATCATCAAAGAGAGGATTTGGGGTGGGAGCGCTGCTGCCGGAGCTTCGCAGCCCTCGCTGCCCTCGCTTCAAAGCGTCTCTGCCCGCTGACATCAGCGGCACAAAGCTCGCATCAGCAACAATTCCGCCCATCGGGCAGGAGGAGCTGCGCAGCGGGTAATTAACGGCAATTAACGCCTCGCTCCCCGCGCGTTCTGCTCTATCAGGAGTTCTGATTTCGCAGGGAAAGTCGGAGAACCCCGAAATCCAGGCGGTGACCCCCGGCCCGCTCAGGGCAGGGAGTGACCTCGGTTGGTCTTGGGTGGTTGCCCAAGAGCCGGCGGATCCCGGGTGGGGATAAATCCCCGAACCCGCCCGGGGAAGGGGTTCCTGGGCTTGGAGGAACCCGGAGCACACCCAGGGAAGGGTTCTGGGGTTGGAGGAACCAGGGGCACGCCCGAGGAAGGATTCTGGGCTTGGTGGAACCCAGGGAAGGGTTCTGGGGTTGGAGGAACCCAGAACACGCCCGGGGAAGGGGTTCCTGGGCTTGGAGGAACCCGGAGCACACCCAGGGAAGGGTTCTGGACTTGGTGGAACCCGGAGGACGCCCGGGAATGAGTTCTGGGGTTGGTGGAACCCAGGGAAGGGTTCTGGGGTTGGAAGAACCCAGAACACGCCCAGGGAAGGGTTCTGGGGTTCCAGGAACCCGGAGCGCACCTGAGGAGGGGTTCTGGTGTTGCTGGAACCTGGAGCACGCCCAGCGAAGGGGTTCTGGACTTGGTGGAACCCAGAGCATGCCCAGGGAAGGGTTCTGGGGTTGGAGGAACCCAGAACACGCCCAGGGAAGGGTTCTGGGGTTCCAGGAACCCGGAGCGCACCTGAGGAGGGGTTCTGGTGTTGCTGGAACCTGGAGCACGCCCAGCGAAGGGGTTCTGGACTTGGTGGAACCCAGAGCATGCCCAGGGAAGGGTTCTGGGCTTGGAGGAACCCGGAGCACGCTCAGGGAAAGGTTCTGGGGTTGGTGGAACTGGGAGCATGCCCAGGGAAGGGTTCTGGGGTTGAAGGAACCCAGAACACGCCCAGGGAAGGGTTCTGGGGTTGGAGGAGCCCAGGGAAAGGTTCTGGGGTTGGAGGAACACAGGGAAGGGTTCTGGGATTGGTGGAACACAGAACACGCCCAGGGAAGGGTTCTGGGGTTGGAAGAACCCAGAACACGCCCAGGGAAGGGTTCTGGGGTTGGTGGAACTGGGATCACGCCCGGGGAAGGGTTCTGGGGTTGGAAGAACCCAGAACACGCCCAGGGAAGGGTTCTGGGGTTGGAGGAACCCGGAGCACGCTCAGGGAAGGGTTCTGGGGTTGGAAGAACCCAGAACACGCCCAGGGAAGGGTTCTGGGGTTGGTGGAACTGGGATCACGCCCAGGGAAGGGTTCTGGGGTTGGTGGAACTGGGAGCTCCCTCTGCTTTTCCCAGGTGGCACTGCACAACCTGCCTCAGTTTCCCCACAAAGCCCGGGGTTTTTCTGCTCGACTTTGGAATTATTCCCGCATGGCTTTGGAATTATTCCCACTCGGTTTTGGAATTATTCCCACTCGGTTTTGGAATTTTCCCCACTCGGTTTTGGAATTATTCCCTCTCCATTTTGGAATTATTTCCCACTCGATTTTGGATTTTTTCCCACCCGCCTCCCAGCAGGATGGATCCCTCCCCCCCGGGGGAAATCCCACATTTTCAGGAGGGTTTAGGGCAGGGAAAGCCGGAATTATTTAATGGGAGCAAACCACAGGAATGTAAACAGACGATGCGGGAGGAGGAGGAGCCGGCTATTTTTAGCAACCTCCGGGTGTGGCAGCTGCTCGGAGTCACCTTGGTCCTCCCGGGGTGGCTCCAGGGTGACAAATTCCGGCCAGCACCGACCTCAGCCGCCACCAACCTGCCGCGGGGGCTGAATTTAATGAGAATTCAATCCCTCGGGGCTGGAGTGTTAACGAAGCGTCATTAATGAAGTTTCGTGCTTAATTGAGTGATGTTATCACCGGATATTTGAGCATTTGGAGGCTGATAAGGCGTGGTTTGATTCATCCCGGTTTTTTGTTCCGATGTTTAGTGTAGGAAAAGCAAAAATAAGGGGAAAATGAGGATTTGGGATTTGTTTCTTCTAAATATCTGTAAATGTCCCTGCCAGGAAGTTCCTTGAGTCAGTCCAAGACACTAAAAATTCCCAAATATCCCAAATTCCCACCCAGTGAAACCCGGGGTGATGCATCCCTGAGGGGAGGAGAAGTTTGGCTCCCACCTCGGAATGAATTTCTGCCAATTCCTTCACCCAGCCCCGGGGCGCGCAGGAGCTGATTCACTGAAAATCCAAAACAGCTCCTGCCCAAAAAATACGAAATAATGATCCCGAAAAATGCCGCTCCCAACCCCCATCCTCGTGTTGCTAAAGTGCAGCTGTTGCCCAACATCTGGATGTCCAAATCCGAATCTTCGTGTCGCAAGGCTTGTGTACAAAGATAATTAATGTTTGTGGAGCGTTCCCAACGCCTGTCATTACGGGAAGGATCATCCGGGAGCTGATTCGTGGAAAAAGCAGATTTGCAGATTTCCTTTGTGGATTAGGACGAAATTAAGTGGATTGGTGTGGACAGAAAACCCCCGGCGGGGGGGTGGGGGAGGATTTTGGAAACGTGATTCCCTGGAAATTCTAGTAGGGGAACGTCAGCCTGTTAATTCTCATCTTAATCACTCATTACTTCTAGCTATTACCAAATATCGGCCAATATATACATAATATTTAATATTTATATTTATTTATTTCACATTTTAAGCTGCACGTCCCTACACTGCAGATCGTCCTTGCCCATAACATGTAATATTTATATTTATTTCTTTCACACATTGCAGATTGTCCTTGCCCATAATATATAATATTTATATTTATTTCTTTCACACGTTGCAGATCGTCCTTGCCCATAATATATAATATTTATATTTATTTCTTTCACACGTTGCAGATGATCCTTGCCCAACTTGTCCTAGCCTGGTGCCCCAGGGAAGGTGACAATGCCCAGTTCCTGCCTGTACACGCTTGGCCCAGGATTTTTGCCCTATTTTTGGGGAACAGCCTCGCGAGTCGGCTGGAAGAATTAGTTCCAAGGCTTCAATTAATTTAAAAAATCTGCATTTTTGTTCTGGGCCCGGCACCTGTAGGTAGCACAATTTCACCCCAAAATCCAGGCTGGATGAACTCTGGGAAAAGGCAAAATCTCCTCAATTTTGCGTGGTGGTTTGGTTAATGCTGATGTGGGGTGTGTTGAGCCTCAGGAAAAGTCCCAAAGTCACTTCTGGGACCAAAAGGCTCAAAATTAAATGTAGGGGAGAAAATTTTCCATCAGAACTGGAGAGACTGGACAGGGGGGTGGGTTCAGACTGAAAAAGGAGAAATTTGGGTTGGATTGAGTTGGAATTTTTCCCTGTGAGGGCCTGGCCGAGGTGGTTCCATGGATTCTCCATCCCTGGAAGTGCCAGGCTGGAGCCGCCTGGGATAAGGGAATGTCCCTGCCCATGGAACTGGGGTGGGATTTTTTGGGATTTAAGGTTCCTTTCCATCCCAAACCATTCCAGAATTCCATGGACTGGTTCAGATGGGATTTTAGGGATAAATCCTTCCCTGGCCTGGGTTATTCCGGGGTGGTTCCATGGATTCTTCATCCCTGGAAGCGCCCAAGGCCAGGCTGGATCCACCTGGGATAAGGGAATGTCCCTGCCCATGGCAGGGGGTGGCATTGGAAGATTTTTGGGGTCCCTTCCACCCCAAACCATCCTAAAAAAGCAAAACCCAAAAGTGCATCTGCATGACAGCATTTAATGGGAACGAGAAGCTCAATTCACAAGTGCAAAACTCACTGGAAAGGATAAAATCAAAGAATTCCAGGAGGGTCCACAACAAATCCCCACTCCCATGATTTTCATAGATTTTAGAAGAAGGAATTTGCAAAGAGATTTGCTCTTACAATTGCTGATAATATTTTGATTTTGTTTGTTTTTTTTCCCCCCCGGCTTGCATTAAATGAGATAAAGGCAGGAAAAGAAGCTGGGAGAGCATTACATGGTGAGGCTAAGCAGAAATAAAGCACAGCAAGGAGCTACAAATTCCTAATTTTCAGAAATGCCAAGTAGAGCTGATTTCTTTCTTTCTTTTTAAATGCTGGTTCAGCAAAATTTACAAATGAAGAGGAATTTGGGTAAAATTTCATTTTGGAACCCAAGATTTTCAGTCATATTATTTGGGTGGATTTTGTAATTTTTTATTTTGAGAGAAATTGATAATAAAACGTCCATGTTGGCATAAAAAACGAATTTATTGACACACAGCTTTTAGCAAACCAAAAAAAAAAAAAAAAAAAAAAAAAGGAGATATATTTTTTTTAAAATCTGGTTTCTTGGAAAATTCTGGGCTTTGGTTTGTCCTAATTTGGAATGAGGTCAATAGAGAAATTTCAGTTTTCTTGTCGTTTGGAAACTCTAGTCCTCGGGCGGGTCTAGTGCCAGGAATCCCTGGATTTATGGACTCCATGGGAACCTCGGGAGCTCGGCACTTCTAAAATCCATTATCCATAAACTTTAGTCGGGCTCTGTCTGACTGCTCAGTTGTGCTTTTCAGTCTATCCACAGATATCCAGACAGGGTTTAGGTTGGCCTGCAAGTTCCACAACAAAACTGGGATAAGTGAGGAGGAAAAGGATTAAAACTCCCCAAAGCGCCCCGAAAAGAGGCGTCCACACCTGAGCCCAAAGCACACCTACCCCCAAACCCATGGAATCCCTGGGAGCCCAGGAAGTTCCTGATGTCCAGCAGGGCTGTGGAGCCCACCAGGGTCTGCTGGGGGAAGGTGGTCAGCGTGGGCCCGGGGTAGATGACGGAGTAGGGGGGAAAGTCGGGCTCCACGATGTCCACCACGGTGTCGGGGTACTTGATGACACAGGTGTCACTGCGGGTCACGGCGAAGGGCTCGGGGCACGCCAGGCCCGCGGGCAGGCAGCACTCGTGGAAGGGAGACATGGGGCAGGGCAGAGCTGGAAATGAGCAGAAAAGCGGGAAAAATGAGAAAAAAACATCCCTTGTGGTGGGAAATGTCTGGGAGAAATAGCGGGGTTATGGTAACACGTTTATGGGGATTTACGGGAAATTGGGAATTACAGAGCTCAGGGGGGAGTTGAATTTGGCAGGGTAGACCTGGAAATGAGCAGGAAAAGAGGGAAAATTGAGAAGAAAACATCCTCGGTGTGGCGGGAAATATCTAGGTTAAGGTAATGCGGTTATGGGGATTTACGGGAAATTGGGAATTACAGAGAGCTCAGGTGGGAGCTGAATTTGGCCTGGAATTGAGCAGGAAAAGAGGGGAAAATGAGAAAAAAAATCATCCTTGGAGTGGCGGGAAATATCTGGGATAAACAGCGGGATTATGGTAACGCAGTTATGGGGATTTATGGGAAATTGGGAATTACACAGAGCTGAGGTGGGAGTTGAATTTGGCAGGGCAGACCTGAAATGAGCAGGAAAAGAGGGAAAATTGAGAAAAAAACATTCTCGGTGTGGCAGGAAATATCTGGGTTAAGGTAACGCAGTTATGGGGATTTACAGGAAATTGGGAATTACAGAGAGGTCAGGTGGGAGTTGAATTTGGCAGGAATTGAGCAGGAATTCAGGTGGGAGTTGAATTTGACCTGGAATTGAGCAGGAAAAGAGGGGAAAATGAGAAAAAAACCCATCCTCGGTGTGGTGGGAAATATCTGGGATAAATAGCGGTGTTTTGGTCATGCGGTTATGGGGATTTACGGCAAATTGGGAATTACAGAGAGCTCAGGTGGGAGCTGAATTTGTCCAGTTTAGTTTTCCAACCAGGAACTCTTTTCCTTCCTGGTTGAACTTCCTGCTTTTCAATATAATGATATTTTTCAGACCATCACCATTTTAACCCCAAAATCTTTGATCCTATTTCTTCTCTTCCTGGGATTTTCGCTGTGTCCATCCCACTCCTACTGCCAGCGGAAAACCACGACTCCCAGCTCAACCCCAGATTTTAAACTCGGGTTTTAATCCTCATTTAAATCCCCAATGTGGAGGCTGGAGCTGGTGTCCTCCTCCCACCCTGTTCCAAGTGGAACAGTGAGATCCACCCATCTTTTATGGGTCTCATTAGGGATCAACTGAATATTTGAAATCCCAGAGCACTTTAAACCCAGCCTGATATCGAGGCCAGATTTTCCCTGGGCATGGTTTAATTATGGATTGAAGGCCGTGCTTGCCCTGGATTGTGCCCACACGGATTGGGCAAGGAAAACACGGTGGGAGAAAGGATAATTTTCCTCATTTTCCTTATTTTATCTCTGTGGGGCTGCTGGGGGAGAAATTAAGGGCAGGCAAAGGGGGGCTTGAAGTGATTTCCTAAATAAATCCCCACTTCACCCCAGGAATCTGTGGGGGACACAAAATCGGGGGGGGATTTCTCATGTCTCCACCTGAATATCCCATTTTAACCTTCCCAAGTTAAAAATTCTGAGTTTTCTTCCAATTTATTCAAGTCCAATCTCCTTAGACTTGAAGGTGAGGAAAAGGCAACCACGGGGTATTTTTCCAGCTGAAAAGCTGGATCTGGAATGGCTGATTTTGGCTTGGGAAAAGAAGACTGGTCTGGGGGTTGGGATCTTCCAGTGATTCCACACGATTTGTAAAAGCTCATCCCAGAACTCCTGAAAGGAGGCGAAAAAGGAGCGCTCGGATTTTCCTGCTACCTTTGGAATTCGAAACTATAAATATATTTTAACCAAAGCCAGCAGTCAAATGGATTTTGAGTAAGGAAAATCTGTGTTCTGCTCCCTGCAGGATTGGGAAAATATTTAGGGTGGGTTCTCCAACTTAAAAGACACTGGCGCCTCCTGGAAGACAGCTGAGGGTGAGAACATTGTAGAAATTAAATTTTAAATGATAATTTCTTTAATGACACCGACTATTTAGAATATGAAAAGAGCACCATGGAATTATTGAGACTCTTTAGGATTCAGAGGGAGTTTTTTGTGCCCTCCCTGCTTTCCTGAGCTCTCCCTTCTGAAGTGTAAAACTTCAATTAACTCCAAACTAAAGGATAATAAAAAGGCTTTTTCTGGTAAAACACCCCCTTGTCCTTTCACGAGCTCGCCCTGTCATTTGATATTCAAATAGCAATAATAACAATAATAATAATTGATTTAAAATTCAATAATTGATTCAAAATTGACTTACCCGGATCACCCAAGGAGGAGAGGAAAAGAAAAGTGATTAGGGAGGCTTCTACGTAGCAAATGCTTTTATACACGTCCCCAAAGCGCCTGGAGGATGTGACACCCTCTTTGCATGAAGTCTTAATTAGTTGCAAAACAAACTTTGCTGCCTGCATAACTTCTGCGAGTAATGAAACTGTTTTGCTCCCTGTTTGTGTTTGTTCCCTCCCGGAGCTTCCCAGAGCGTGCTACGCCCTCCGGGCAGGATTCACTTTGCCCTTTCAAGGGCCAAAAATAGGGCTCGATCTGCTGCTAATTAACCACACTTCAGTTATTTCGGGGCCTGATCAAGAGTTCTTTTATTGGCATTGGGTTTTCCCTCTCAGGTTCTGTGAAAGGGAGCTGCAGTGGCATCATTTCCTATCAGGGAACTGCATTATTTTTATAATTTCCCAGTGCACACAGGATTTTTTATTCCCAAAACACTCCCAGGGGCATCAATTGTACCCCTACATCCACGGATAAGGAGAAAAAAATAAATTCACGATTCCAGAATCCTCAAGAAATCCCTCGAATTCTCAATAAATCCCTCAAATTCTCAATAAATCTTTAATTTCATGGCGTCAGTGACCCCGCGGAGAAAGCTCGGCCTTATCTCCCATCAACTCCTTACAAATCCTGGGATGGGGTTTAAGTGGAGCAGCTGGATTTGCTCCCTGGCTTTGTGGGGTTTGACCCCAGTGCAATTAAAGGCACCCAAATCCCACCCACGGTTCTGGCTCCTGACTCAAGGTGAAGTCACCCAGCCTCACACGGCCTTGGTTTTGTTTGTTGGGGTTTTTTTTTTCCTCCCATTTCCCCCAGTTTTTGGGTTGGAAGGGATGAAATTGTGAGAAAGGGAAGGTTGGAACAATCCAGGTCTTCTGGGACAGAATTAAGTGTGGGGGGGAAAGTAGACAAGAAATTGTTCTGTCCTGATGAAAACTTAATTTAACACTAAAACCATTAAAATATTGAAGAAAATGGTGGTGGGTAGTCTATCAAAATTTTTGAGTGAGGCAGATATGGATTGAAAATGTTTTTATTGAGATTTTAAAGAGGAAATCAATGACAGAAAAATCATAATAAAGAGATAAATTAGGATTCCCACAGAAAGACATTTCTGAGGGAGCCATCAGTTGTGCAGCCTGGAATGTTTTGGGATAACAGTCCCCAGACAGTTTTATTTCTTTACTACATAAAATTAATTTAAATCCTATTGGAATACTGGGATGGGGATCACTTAAATATTCGGGGACACCCTTAAAAGCACAATTCCACCTCCGTATTTCATCCCTGATGCCCAAATCTGCATAAATCCCTTGGGATCAACCCGAACCCTTTTGTTCCCAAGTGCCCACAAACGCTTTTGCCTTAGGACCCCTCTCAGGCTGCAGATAATTTATGCTGGGAGGGAAAATTGAGAGTAAATAATAATTAGGAACAAAGGGAGGCAGCTCAACTTCCTGGCACCTCGCTTGGGATGTGAATCCTGGGAAAGAGGAATGAGAATTGTGGATATCCTGTCCCTGGAAGTGTCCAAGGCAGGTGGGAATGGCCCAAGATTTAACTCTAATTAACCTGCCTAAGGTTATATAAAAGCTGTTCCACAGGATTAATTCAGCTAAAATGTCATTTATGAATATATAAAAGGACATTAATGCATTTTTAAAATATTTTCATATTTATGTTTATATTTTTAACTTTAAAATATTTATATTTATATATTCCTATATTTCTATATATTTACATTTTATACATTTGTATATATTTGTAAATATTTATATTTATATGTTTATTTCTGTATTTCTATATTTTTGCTTTTTAATGTTTTTATATTGTATCTCCTTTCAGAATCCACATACTAAGATTTGCTTCTTGCCTTTTAACCACTTAACACTCTTTTTAAAGGGAATAATTAATTGCATTTATATAAAACTCACACAATGTGCTGCCAAGTGCAGATAAACCTTAAACCTGAAGGTTTTTCCATCGGAGGTTGGATTCTATGATCTTGGAGCTGGGATTCTGTGAACATTCCCTTCTTCCCAGCCCCTTGTGCTGCAGAACATTCTGGAACTCACGGAGATTTCTGCTCCCTCTGCATTTTTGGGCCCTCCATAAAAAATCTCCCAGGCCCTTCCCTCACAGGCGGATTTTCCGTCGCCTTTGGCAGATTTTAATTCCAGTTATTATCTGGGTTTAGGGAAGCACAGGAGGCAAATGAATGCTCCGAGGTCACCCCGGGAGCAGCCAGAGGAACCCGCAGTGAACCGGGCTGCCGTTTATTTGAATTCCAGATTTGAATTCCAGCAGCTCCTGCAGGCCTTGGCTGCGGCTCCACGGGATCCATGGGGGGAAGGAGAACCCCAAAATCCCGGGATGGAGCTGGGAACGAAGGACTGGGAGCTCCAAGCCCTGGCAGGGATTTAGGGAGGAGCTGGGAGCACTTTTGGACGTGTCCTGAAATGGCTTTTCCAGTTGGGGCCTGGAAATCTGCACCAGTAAACACAGCCCTGGGTTTTATTTTAATAAATTATTCCATTTTCAAAGTGCCCTGCGTAGTGATGTTCTGCCGGTGTGTTGTTTTGTGGAGTCCTGGAATGGTTTAAAGAAGGAGCTTTAAAAATCATTTAATTCCAAGCCCTCCCAGGAGCACAGGCCGCATCCAGCCAGGCCTCGGACACTTCCAGGGATGGGGAATCCACAGTTCCCTACAAAACCTCCCCACCCTCCCACAGAACAATTTTATCCTGATTTTCTCCCTCAAAATGAGCAGCGAACTTTGGTTTCTTTCCATTTTCCCCTCAAAAAAAAGTGCTGAGCTTCCCAAAGCTGTGTAAGGCCTTCAAGGCCTGATCCCTAATTAAAGCCCAGGCCTTTGTTTATGTCTTTCGAAACCTGAAGCTGCCACTTAAGAAATCTGCAATTAGTGGGGCCTGCAAATTGCTCCCATGGATGGGGTAATGATCCCCAGGCAGAAAATAATTCCTTTTTAATGAAAATCCCGCCTCAAAAATCACCCCTTAGGAAACGCTGCGTTGCCAAGGAATAATCGTATCAGTGCGGCTTTATCTGCTTTTTAACACTTAAAGAGGGGGGAAACCAAGCAAATAAATAATAATAATAAAAACAGGAGGGTGAAGCTATGGGAATTTTCTTCAATTAATTGAAATATTAACAAAGCCTTTTGTGTGTGTGTGAGGTGCTAATTAATTCCAGGTTAATTTTTCAGGACTGAGTTCTGCATTCTCTCCTTGTGGGTCACACTGGCCCTGTTTGCATTTCTGACCTTCCCACTCTGCTCCTGCTCCTTCCTCAGGGCTGTTTTCTATCCCAGAATTCCAGAATAATTGTCTTTTTTAGACTGTGAGGCTCAAAATTAAACTAAAAAATCAAATTTTTTTCTCATTTCCTTCCCCTGACAAGCCCCAAATTTTTATTAAATCTTAATTAAAGTTATTTATTTGTTATTCCTTTATAAATATGAAAAATTCAGCTCTGAGCCCCTTCCCCTAAATCCAAAATTAACATTTTGGTTTAACAATTATTCCCTGCTTGTGTAATTCCTGAAGAATCAGTGTTGTCCAATGTCCAGGTTTTCTCTGCAACAAAATCAGTGATCATGTGCCTGATCTGGGAAATCTGGCAGAAGTAAAAACCAAAGTTTTCAAATCAAATCAAACCAGAGAAAATATTTATAATGATTAATATTATAACTTTAGAATATTTATAACATAATAATAATAATAAATATACAATATAGTTAACGTTTTTCTATTTTTATGGTTTTAATGTAAATGTGTTTATACTTAAATATATTTATATAAAATATAAAACAGATGTAATAGTTTTATTTTTTGTTTATATTTTATTATATATTTATTTTATATATTATATATTAATATATATATTATATACTTATTTATCTATTTATTATGTATTTTAAAAATATTATTTATGACCAGAGAATGTCCATTACCAACCTTGCCACGTCCTTCGGGGTGACTTTGTGACTCTCTTTGTGATCCTGCAATTCTGCATCCCTAAAAGCTGCTAATGAGTGTTTTACATGAATAAATCATTCATGAGAGTTTGCAAAGGGCTTTGAAATCCTTTAATCTGAAACTTCCCGGGGCTGTTCCCGGGGACTGGCGTTGCCTTGGGAACTTTGCAGAGTCACCCATTTTTGCAGGAAGAATTCCAGAGAAAAATGTGATGAATTATTAAAAAGGGGAAATCGGAATAAAAATGGGCAATTCAATGATTTTCAGGGAGAGGGAGATGTAGCATGAGCCGTTTTCCTGCAATCTGCCAATATTCCGATTATTTCAGATACATAGATATTTTATATATAATAAATTTTATTTTTATACATATATATATAATTTCCACATATATTATCTTATATATAATTTATATATATAATTTTTATTGTATATAAAACATATATATAAAATATATGCGTGCATATATGTATAAATATAAATATAAATTTAAATTTAAATTTAAATTTAAATTTATATTTATTTATTTATTTAATAGAAAAATTATTATTTCCCCAGCAGTGGGGAGATGGGAGGACAGAGTGAGGGAATTTTCCCTGCTCCAAACCTTTTCTGAGCAGGAACCTCCAGGCTCTGCTGCGAAACCTGAACAGATTTTCTGAAGCCTAAAATTCAGGAGCAGAGAGGCCCCAATTCCTTCTCGAAGTTTCTGGGGCAGGACCTGAGGGAGGACCTGGAGCTGCTGGAGTCCCCGAGAGGATGGAGGAAAGGCTGAGGGAATTGTTGTGCCTGCACAGAAATTGGGATTTTATTCCTTTTTGTTTAATAAAGGACATTTCTGGCCACCCTCGTTGTGCTCTGGGTCACTTCTTTGACCATCACCCCCCATTAAAGGGCCAAGAGCTGCGCCGGGGCTGACAAAAACCTCATTCCCGAGCTCATTTTGTGGTCATTTTACCAAAAGCTGCAGCTTTCAGCCCAAGGAACGAGGCAGGGAAAGTGCCCGGTGTCCCCCGAGCTCTGCCCTTCCCTACAGCCAGATTTGTTTTTAACCTGCTCCTTGTTTGCTCCTTTAATAGAGCAGCAATTTTTATTTTTTTCCCCTCTTTAAATCCCTCTAAATGATGAGGTGGGACGGGGAGAGCCCCGAGGCAGCGACTCTGATCCAAAAGTCCCGTCCCAGGTGCTCATTAATGGTTTGCACATCCCTGTGTCATTATCCCCAGCATGGAATTGGCTTCAGACACCCATGGATTGAGCAATAAAAGCCCTCAAAGAT
This sequence comes from Hypocryptadius cinnamomeus, assembly GCA_013400635.1. NCBI lineage: Eukaryota > Metazoa > Chordata > Aves > Passeriformes > Zosteropidae > Hypocryptadius > Hypocryptadius cinnamomeus. The sequence continues at coordinate 20,043 of VYZP01054793.1, forward strand.
AAACAGATCAGAGCTCAGCTGTCAATCCAGTAATCAGCTCCTAATCAGGTCAGGATTCTTGGCCTCGTAAGGCTTTTTAAAAATTTTATTATTTCCTATGCTGCGTGCATATTAAATCCCAATAGCGGATTGAATTAAATCCCAAGAATGGAATTAATTAAATCCCAATAATGGAATAAATTAAATCCCAATAATGGAATAAATTCAGTGGAATAAACTCCATTATAATTCATGGAATAACCTGGATCCAGGGAGAGGCGAATAATCTCCTTTCTCTGGGTTTCACAAATCCATTCCCTGGGTTTGTGTTGTGATTTCCTGTCAGTCTCCCAGGAAATCATGGACTGCTTTGGGATGGGGCCTTAAAACTCATCTCATTCCCCCGCTGCCATGGATACGGACATTCCCACCATCCCTGCGTGCTCCAGCCTGGCCTTGGACACTTCCAAGGATGGAGCATCCATGGGATAAGCATGCCAGGGCCTCCCCACCCTCCCAGGGAGGAATTCCTTCCCAAAATCCCATCTAAATTTCCTTTCTGTCAGTCTGAACCTTCCCAAAATCCCATCTAAATTTCCCTTCTGTCAGTCCAAACCTTCCCAAAATCCCATTTAAATTTCCCTTCTGTCAGTCTGAACCTTCCCAAAATCCCATCTAAATTTCCT